>VDFB02032477.1:0-83387 GCA_007258455.2 Sequoia sempervirens | reverse complement strand
AAAAAAAATAGATGAAATATACACCAAGTATTTTCTTTTTCTTAAACAAGATAAGATATTATCTCTACCTTCAAATTCTGGTTATGCAATCAACTTACAATATGGACGTAAAATGCTTAAATTCCCATGGTGAAATGGAGAATTTCAAATTATATATATGAAATCTGAAATAACATTCGGTATATATCCTTATTTATGGGACTACTTAAGCATATCTAGTGTCGAGGGTGGATAAGTTGTTAACTTCTTACGGGACTAAGTTACCATTCTTTTTAATGAATTTTAAATAAAAATAAACTTTTTTTTCTTATTAATTATATGATAATTATTTAAATTATTAAGTATAAAAGTATTGTTTATACATAATATCATATAATATTTGATAAATAAATATTTATTTTTAATTGTTTATTTTCAAACTTTCAAATTTAAAATTTATAATATGTACAATTATGAAATTTTAAATATTTCAATATAATGATATTAATGTATAATTAATTATTTTTAATATAATGCACACATATTTTACATATGTGAGTAGGGATTTAAGGACAATACAAGCTTTTGTCAGCGTTTTATTTGGTTATTTTTTTGAAAACACAGATTTAAAAACAACATAAATTATTTGAAGTCTTATAGAATAGGAGAAGATGACTTGGAAACATTGGTTGAATATTACATCATTCTCACTTTAGATTGTTGCTTTAAAAAAACAATGATAGTTCTCTTATAAAATGGTAGGGGTTGCGAAACATCTATAATCAAAAGATTTTTTTGATAAGTTCTCTTAATTCATAAGGAAATATTATGTTCCTCCAAGAAATAAAACATTCGTGGGGAAAATATTAGCTACTACTTTAGTGCTTTAGAAAGATAGTGAATGTAAGTGTTTTGGAGCTCAAGGTTGTGCAAGAGGGATAGCTTGCATTTGTGAGCCTCCTTGACTTACACCTTTTACTTGACTAGAAAGTAAGCATTATATTTCATTGGTGGGTACTTGTTTTGATTCAATAAGTTATTTTTCTTGTCAAATATTTATACTCCCACAAAATTTTAAAGAGAATTTTTTAGGATCTCATATTTATTATTTTCACTCTATTTGCTTATTTTCCATTGATTTCTATGCTACTCCAACATGGTTTTAAAGATAATAATTATAAAAATCTTCCCATTTTTCAAAATCTTATACTTAGTCCTAATATCAATGTATTATAGTGCCAAAAAAAACACCATTGTTGAGTGTAGAAGGTATGAGAAGGTAAAAATTACAACCATTTTGTCTCTTTTTGACATTGTCATCTTTTTCTTTTTTTATACCTAGACATATACTACACAATTTTTTCTTAAAACCCTTTTGTAGTAGCCAAGCAAAAAATGTCTATATATCTTTAAATGGCTGATAAAAAAAAATTGATTCTTGGCATTGGTCATTGGTTTCTAGATCTAGATATAAAAAATGTATGCCTTCCTAGAAGATTTGCAATAATTTTTGTGGTTTAGATTGGTATTCCCAATCACCCAAAGTTTTTAAATGGTCTATAATTTAAAATCTATAGTTCCTTAGATTTTGAATAAGGTTATCATTATTCTTTGCTGCTAATTTGTCCTTTTCTATTTTCTATGGGTTCTTTCTCTATTGCAAAGTACCATAGAGTATTTAGCTATTTTTTCACCTCCAAAAACCTATCTCTATGCAACTTGAATTTTAATTCCATTTTACAATTCACATCACTTATCTTTTCTATTATAAAATTTCTTACTTTTGATTGCATCAATATCAAATCCCTATATTTGTAAGCCATATTCAAAATACAACCTAAAAAGTGGATTTGAAATGTAAACTAAAAATTAACTTTGAAGTTTTAACTACATACAAACTCAAAATTTACGCCTACTAGTGCACTCTAATGTTGGAACTACATCTATATTTCTAAGTACAAACTACTAAAAGATCCTAATGTTTGGACTATTTTGGACTTCTAGGCATTAACCAAAACATACTTCTTTAGGATTTCAAAACTATTGCTTTTACTTAGAACCTATGTGTTGTGGACTTTAATAATATTCAATAATTCTTCAATACTTTTTTTCATAGACCTCAAGAATTTGAAGCACCTATACAACATTTTAACTTCCAAATATGTTTCAAATTTTTTGCTATCTTGTAACTAACTATTTTTTCTATCTTTCAAGTGAATATTGTATAATTTTCTACATATAATTTTATAGTTTTGATAAAGCCTATACTTTGAAAGACATATAAAACTCTTCATGTATTATAAATGGCCACTTTAGGCTTTGAATTTTTCGCACTTTAATCAAATGAGTATTACTTTTTGTAGACCTACTTTACAACACTAATTAAAGTTGTGGAGTTCTTAAGGAACAATTTCAAGTGCCTCTTTGTGTTTAAATATGGATCCTAAAATTGATATCCAAAATCCATACACCAATCATACTTGAAATATTAATTTTCAAGAGCTTCTTCAATCTAATGGCTTATGGGAAATTTTAAGTGAACCAAAAATGAAATTTAGAATGGAATATAATAAATTTATTTATATAAACAATTATATGAGTTAATGGGGATCATTGGCTTACATATTTTTGAAAATATTCAATTCCATCTTGTAACTTGTGCATCACATAAATAAATTTTGGAAAAAATAAATTGTTTTATTTGGTACAGTCAATGAATTTCATGCCAAAAAATTGGATGTTGAAATGTGAAATTATCCCCCTATTCATTTACTTAAATTGAATACTTATGAGTTAAAATCAATTCTCTACTTTTTTATCTTTAATATTGAGGGAAAGATAAATTAGATAAGGAATATTCCTTTTTCATATTCTCAATTATGGAAGGTCCATATTCCATAGTTTCTTCTACTTTTACTCTTTGATAGATTATATCTTTCTAATTTTTATTTTTTTTAAAAGGGGGTAAAAATTTATTGATTCAAGAAATACCTATCAAGAGCGAGTCAAAAGAATCCAAGAAATCACCCGAAGGTGAAATGGAAACCCAAAAAATAACCACACCCACAAAACTTGGATGAAAAAACTATTACTCAATCTTATCCACAATGAAACATCATAAAATATAGGGTGTGATGGTTTTGAATGGGGCTATGCACCTATACTTCCATATTTCAATAGGAAAAATAGATCCCCGAGGGAAAGATTAACTTTCAACCCTTACGTTAGCCAACCTTGATGGTGATCTTGTTGTTTTCCTTATGACTTAGGATGGGGTAAATCAGCCTGAAATGTAGTTTTAGGAGATGAATGAAAGATACCAAATGAATACAATTATGCAATGTAATGCTTTAATCATCAATTTAAAACCTTAATCTCACAAAATATAGAAAGTTCTGGTAGATTTGAGATGAGTATGAATTTATCCACCTGTCAACAAAAGCCTCTTTTGAGCGTCCTCCTAGGATAGATTTTCCCTATGGAGTATGGATCTTGCTTCAAGGGTTCAAAAGTTTCTTTTATAATCCTTTGCTCCTATATTTGTACTCTCAATTCCTCCATGTTTCACAATTAGAAATTTGGAATTAAATTCTAAAAGTGAGTTTCTTTGGGTTGACGACCATGTTGGCAACTTTGCACCTTTTATAATTTTGCACTTTTGATGAATCTTTAATCCTTCTTCAACCTAAGATCTACAACACACATAAGAGAGAAATTATTTTAGTTTTGTTGAATGTGGGTTTACCTAAGTCAAACCCCATTTTGGTAATCAAACCTTGAAATGAAATAATGGAACATGAAAGGAATGATGAATGAACACTTGCTACGTACATTGGAACTCATCAAATGCTTGAATGAAACCCTTGAAGGAATGAAACTTAAAACATCTCCCTAATGTCTTGATCTTGCATGAATGGCTTGATTGGATGTTGATCTTTGACAACTTGAATCTTTGAATTGAATGTTTGAAACCTACATCATGATGTTAGCTCCAAAAACATGCATGAATGAAGATATATTTGACATGATGGTTGAGATCTCAAATTTTACAACAAATGCTTAAGAAAACTACTCTTGAACACCTTTGACAATAATCTTAGCTCTAGGAATAATTTCTTTCTTTCTCCCATGAAAATTCTAGCTCTAGCTTGCCTCTAGGATTTGAATTGACTAAAAGATATTGTATTTATAGGTAATTTTCAAATTTCTTGAAACTTAAACATTATGTAAACTAAAATTTGAAATTTTAATTTGGATCACAAAAATAATGCCAAAAAAATATTAAAACTTTGAATTTGGAAACTAAAGGGGACCCACTCGCTCAAGGGTGAATGGGTCCTGACCTAAATTTCCACGACCTATTCATTTTAGGGTGTTTTTGATAAAGTAAGCAACATTTTCAGGGTGCTATACTCCTAGTGGTCTTTAGCCTAAAAGTCATATCCATCTCATCTTTCATGACAGCCAACAGAGTGCTAGTGACACAGTGAACTAATTTGACCGTGAAACATGTCAAACCATTGAATATATTAGTTAGTAAATTAAAAATATATACACAAAAGTAAATTAAAAATGACATAAGCATTATAATTTCACCATCACAATAATTATGCTAATAAGTGTTCCATTAGTGAGAAGCACTAAATGAAATGCATGCATCCATGGTAGAGATTAAAAGTATTACCATCAAAAAAATATAATTTCTCTTTTGGAAAATATAATTTATTAGGGTGTTAAAAATAATAATTATAATAATTAAATACTAATTTCTCTTTTGGAAAATATAATTTATTAGGCTTGTAGATGCATAATTTGGCCAATTAGAGGCTTAATTAAGTCCAATTTATTAAGGGACCCAAAAATAGTGTGGAAATGTAAAGGAGTTCATTTTCTGAAACTACATTTAGCGCCCACTTTAGTGCGAGGATAAGCCCTTTGTCAAACTCACACTAAAGTAGACAAATAAGCATCAAGTGAGGTGTAATTGCACAACTATTGGAAAGATAAGACAACAAATGTAAAGGATGATGATCAAGCCCCCAAAATCTAAGATCTCATGGAAAACCAACAAACACAGAAAGAGACACATGCCTATGTTAAATATGTAGTACCAAGACAAGATACACAAGCATACAATGCCAAAATTAGAGAAGAAGGGGGTAGATCAATCCTAGACTATTTGTCCAATTGATATGGATTAATCCTTAGCTATTTGTCTAGAAAAGTTTTCAAGTTGAAACTCATTGTCCACTATGTAGACAAACTATACTCACACAAGCTAGTGAAATTTGTCATCCACTAGGTGAGTCCCAAAAAGTGGCTAATGGGAAAGTCATGCTAGGTATAGGCTCCCATTGTACTAACCATACCATAGTTATACCTCTTGATAACTTTGATATGTTTCCATAGAAATGGTCACAAGGACAACAAGCTGCATTATTCTAGGCACTCATGAAAAAGGCTCCACTAGTAGTTGTGTTATGCTTAGTAGCCTTGAAAAAAATAAAGGCTCCATTGGCAAGAAAGTTTTGTTATACTTTGTGGCCTTGACAAATGCAATAGGATAGGATACTCAAAGGGTTTTTTCTTATTTCATGAAAAGGTGTCACCTTAGGGACCATGGTGCTTAATGTCTCCAAGAGAGGACTAGTCGAGGATAAAATATTTTCAGTATAGGGAATGCAATATGTAGCATCACCACTAAGAGGAATGTCATATGCTAAGAAAAGTCACAATATTGAAGGACATCAAACCCAATGTCACTACCAAGAATACATATCACGTGAAGTAAGAAGACCACACTTTGAAGAAAACAATGAATGGGGATGTGCATTCCCCTACTTTAAATAAATTGATAGAAACCATAAAGTTGGTAAGTGCACCAAGATGGTTCCCAAAAAGGGGGCTTAAGTGGCCACTTTTTTTTTGAAATCAGGAAATGCTGACCTTGGACGTGAAATTGAGGATAGTTACACTCAAAATTTTGAGATAGAACAAAAACAAGGATCAAAGTGCTCTGAGTCTACTTTCTAAACTACTAATTTATTAATGTAATTAGATTTCCACAATCCATATGAATTTAAGTCTGAATGCTTCTGGATTTGATTGTGTGGAGTCTTTTTTCATCAACGTTTCGGATCACACTCTGTGAACCATCATCTTTTTCAACTCTCTATCCTAATGATGGTTCACAGAGTGTGATCCAAACGTTGATGAAGTTATTCCACAATAACAAATCCGTACATTTAGACTTCAAAATACTTATTTTGAAAATGGTTGATATTAAGGGGTTCAAAAGAGGGATGTACATAAATTGGTGTTGTTTTTGTCAGAAAAACATAACATAGCAACTCTTGTACGACCTGAGCATGGTGAACTTGTTTGTAGTATTTTTAAAATCGCTATAGTCAAAAGTTAGCTAATACCATCTAGTTCTTTTTCTTCTGGATAATTTTTAATGAATATTTGATTTTTACTAATTTTCTAAGTGGGCAATTCTCTAAAAGTGCCTGCCCCCTACAAATTCTTGAGTAATAATTGATTTTTTTCTTTTTAAAAAAATTGTAGAATGGAGTCTTAGTTTCTAAAAATTTAATTCTATTTGAAATTTTAATGAACGGTTAATTTATAACAAAAAAAAAACACTAAACACTGCTTTTTGGCAAAAAATAGACATACAAACAAAAGAAATTATTGATGGAAGTCTTAACATTGTCAAAAAGTGAAAAAAATTACATTGTTGGATAGCTAAGAGAGAACCTAACATTACCCATGTTCTCGATTTTCTCAATATTGAACTAGATACAATCTTGATAGTGAGCACAGACCTGATTATGTGAAAAATTGTAGAATTTGCAAAAACACGTCTTTAACCTTGTTGGGAATGCCCTCCAAGCCTTTGGGTTGGTATTCCAAGGAAAATAATTTCACTTTTTTCTTTGTTTTTAACGCAAAATAACATGTGCACGTTATAATGTGAGTGTGTTTTTTAAAAAAAAATCATAAGTGGCCAAAAAATTGGTACCCAACTTCATGCACCCGCCCAAGTACATGAAAGTGGAACATAATAAATTCCAATACATAAGAGCTTTATTCAGAAAGCCCTATGAAAACATATGTTTCCAATTATAGCTACATAATATAAAGGAGGGTTTCCCCAATATACAATCCTATGATAACACATAAGGAATCCATTGATTTGGTGCTAGTGTTGTTCATTGTTGCAATGATATAATTGTGATTAGAATCATCATCATTCCCCAAATGACTCATGCAACAAAAAGCACAAAGGAAGAATGAAACACAGAGAGAGAACAAAGGAAAGATTTTGAATCAACATGGAAGAGACCTAAATGTCTTGACGCCTTGCATCATCCCAAAAAGGAAGACACAAGATAAAGATAAAGGTTTATGACATATAGAAGAATTCAGATATAAATAGAATAATGTCACAAAAAATTTGCTTCATTTGTATCCTTGCACCAATAGAGTGACAAGGGTCATCCAAAGTAGGCTTACAAACATATAAAGAAACACTAGGAAACACAATACATCTGATTACATTATGCACATGCAATCCCAATGAAAATGTGTTGGAGTAAATTAATCATCCTTAATTTACTCTAATGTTTAATGCAAACTTAGGAAAAGATCATCTAGTTCTGATTGCAAGTGTTATTGTATAATTAATTATACATTTCGATCAGTTAAGGGACTTAACTAATTCATGCATTTTGTTATCTCACTTCTCTCTCAGTCAGAACTCCACCATTCAGGGATCCCATGTTGAGTTCATTTGAGTCTACATAAGGAAATTCAATCCTTCACTGTATTCAAGCAATATCAATATAGAATTTAGTTTTTGTAAATCAGTTCACTATGCTTGATCTTTTATCTTCCTAGATCTTCCTAGTTTCTACATGGTATTAAAGAATAGGGGGAGATAATGCAAGACATTAGGTGAATTATTTTATTGTATTTATTTTGTTTCTATTGCTCGGTATGTCAGGATCATCATGGAAAAAATAGGCCCTTAAGTGGCAAAAAGAAAAGAAAAATCAGAGTTAGGAAACTTGACATAAAAATTTGAATAAGTTATCTATATTATTTGAAAAATATGTAACAATAGAATTTGTAGAAAATTGAATGTAGTTTCTAAACTACTAGGTTTGTATATAAAAAATATATATATTTGGTGAAAATTTGAAATTTCAATGCAGTAGTACTTAAATTTCAAGGAAAAAATAAGAAGTAGGTGTTTGTCTAACCATCCTAACCCTAATATAATGATAATTATTTTTTATAATATTTTAGATATAATTAGAGGACTCGTGTACCGATGTGATGCATATTTTTTTGTAATTTTTTTGCAAGTAAATAATTAATTATGAATTTTTTATTACAACTTTTTAAAAATATAAAGAACTTGTATGTCTGACCACCTTAACTTGGTCAAAACTTCATGAAATTCATTTTTTTATTTTTTTAATCCTATAGTATACAAAACATAGAATGTGACACATGTTTTGGACTCAAAAAATGTGATACTGTTTGAAAGCTATAGATGTTTTTCAATCAGTCTATCAATCAGGACTTTAGTCATAATTTGAATAGAAAATGAATAATAATTACTTATTAAACTCAAAGTAAAGAATAATTTATATTGGTGGAAAGCTAAGAATATCCTTTAAAAACTCTTTTTCATTTCATCAATTTTGGGTAAAAAAAAATTCATTAGCCACATACCCATCATATTGCCACTTTTTGGCCCATCATGATCCTACACATACCCTGTTGTGAGTTTATAATTTGAGGAAGATGGTTAAAGATGTCTCTAAAATCATTTTAAGGTGTCATTTGGAGTCAACCTGTTGGCTCACAATAGAAATAAATTCACCAATCTCAGTCTTGTCATTCCACACAACTCACATAGCCATTCACAAGCTTGAATTGACGAATTTAGGTCATATTTGTGGTGCAATGTATAGTAGAGCTAGGAAAGATTTAGACATTATTTCTAAGTTTTTGCAAACCTGATACTTTCCACTCCCTTCATGGGGGATCTCTTATTGCATTCATGAAAATTAGAGGCCGTAAAGGGGTCCTTTCATGGGAGGTTACGTATATGGTTTTTCCACACCATATTGTGGCATTTAAAATCTACCAAGGTGCATTAGAGGTCGGTGATGTTGGGGCATAGCCACATTTTTTTATCAGGCTCATTGTTGGGCAATGGTGTCTATATCTTTAGAACTGCAAAGAGACCTCCACTCCAATTGATCTCCTAAATCTACTATAGATTCTTGTATTTTTGAAAGGTGTGATTTAGAACAAAGAGGGACACATTTTCTTCTACATTTGAGGTGAGGCTTTGCATACATATGTTGGCCAATTGACCTTGACCAGGCATGCATGATTAAGAGGGCAATCTTGCAGTTTTGGAGGTGTGATTTTTTTGTGAGGAGCAATGTTGGAAGAAAGAGGTCAATTTTATGTAATTTGTAGGCACTTTCATCCTCATTTCTGGTGAGAATTACCTCTAGGACACGCTTTATGAGTTAGTAACTTTCAACCCTTACGTTAGCCAACCTTGATGGAGATCTTGTTGCTTTCCTTATGACTTAGGATGGGGTAAATTGGCCTGAAATGCACTTTTGGGAGATGAATGAAAGATACCAAATGAATAGAATTATGCAATGTAATAATTTAATCATCAATTTAAAACCTTAATCTCACATAATCTTGAAAGTTCCAGTAGATTTGAGATGAGTATGAATTTATCCACCTGTCAACAAAAGCCTCTTTTGAGCATCCTCTTAGGATAGATTCTTCCTAGGGAGAATGGATCTTGCTTCAAGGGTTGAAAATTTTCTTGTATAATCCTTTGCTCCTATATTTGTACTCTCAATTCATCCATGTTTCACAATTAGAAATTTGTTTGAATTAAATTTTAAAAGTGAGTTTCTTTGGGTTGATGACAATGTTGGCAACTTTGCACCTTTTGTAAGTTTGCACTTTTGATGAATATTTAATCCTTCTTCAACCTAAGATCTATGACACACATAAGAGGAAAATTCTTTTGGTTTTGTTGAATATGGGTTTACCTTAGTCAAACCCCATTTTGGTAATCAAACCTTGAAATGAAATAATGGAACATGAAAGGAATGATGAATGAACACTTTCTACGTACATTGGAACTCACCAAATGCTTGAATGAAACCCTTGAAGGAATGAAACTTAAAAAATCCCCCTAAGGTCTTGATCTTGCATGAATGGATTGATTGGATGCTGATCTTTGATAACTTGAATCTTTAAGTTGAATCTTTGAAACCTACATCATGATGTTAGCTCCAAAAACATGCATGAATGAAGATATATTTGACATGATACTTGAGATCTCAAATTCTAGAACAAATGCTTAATAAAAGTACTCTTGAAAACCTTTGACAATAATCTTAGCTCTAGGAATAATTTCTTTCTTTCTTTGATGAAAATTCTAGCTTGCCTCTAGGATTTGAATTGACTAAAAGATATTGTATTTATAGGTAATTTTCAAATTTCTTGAAAATTAAACATTACAAACTAAAATTGTAAATTTGAATTTGGATCACAAATAGAATGCCAAAAACATATTAAAACTTTGAATTTGGAAACTAAAGGGGACCCACTCGCATAAGGGTGAATGGGTCCTAACCTAAATTTCCATGACCTATTCATTTTAGGGTGTTTTTGATAAAGTAAGCAACATTTTTACGGTGTTGTACTCCTGGTGGTCTTTAACCTTCTTCATCTCCATCTCATCTTTCATGAGATCCGATAGAGTGCTAGTGACACAGTGAACTAATTTTACCATGAAGCAGGTCGAACCATTGAATATATTAGTTCGTAAATTAAAAATGACATAAGCATTATAATTTTACCATCAGAATAATTATGCTAATAAGTGTTCCCTTAGTGAGAAGCACTAAATGAAATGGATGCATCCATGGTAGAGATTAAAAGGATTACCATCAAACAAATATAATTTCTCTTTTGGAAAATTTAATTTATTAGGCTTGTAGATGCACAATTTGTCCAATTAGAGGCTTAATTAAGTCCAATTTATTAAGGGAGCCAAAAATAGTGTGGAAATGTAAAGGAGTATATTTTCTGAAGCTACATTTAACCCCCACTTTAGTGTGAGGATGAGCCCTTTGTCAAACTCACACTAAAGTAGACAAATAAGAATCAAGTGAGCTCTAATTGTACAACTATTGGAAAGATAAGACAACAAAGGTAAAGGATGATGATAAAGCCCCCAAGATCTAAGATCTCATCAAAAACCAATAAACACAAAAAAAGACACATGCCTATGTTAAATATGTTGTACCAAGACAAGATACACAAGCATATAATTCCAAAATTAGAGAAGAAGGGGGTGGATCAATCCTTGACTATTTGTCCAATCGATTTGGATTAATCCTTAGCTATTTTTCCATAAAAGTTTACAAGTTGAAACTCATTTTCCACTATGTAAACAAACTATACTCACATAGGCTAGTGAAATCTGTCGTCCACTACGTGAGTCCCAAAAAGTTGCTAATGGGAAATTCATGCTAGGTATAGGCTCCCATTGTACTAACCATACCATAGTTATACCTCCTGATAACTTTGATATGTTTCCATAGAAATGGTCACAAGGACAACAAGCTGCATTATTCTAGGAACTCATGAAAGGTCATATGCTAAGAAAGGTCGCAATATTGAAGGGCGTTAAACCCAATGTCACCACCAAGAAGACATATCACGTGAAGTAAGAAGACCACACTTTGAAGAAAATAATGAGTGGGGATGTGCATTCCCCTAGTTTAAAGAAATTGATAGAAACCATAAAGTACATTAAAGTGGAACATAATAAATTCCAATACATAAGAGTTTTATTCAGAAAGACCTATGAAAACATATGTTTCCAGTTATAGCTACATAATATAAAGGAGGGTTGCCCCAATATACAATCCTAGGATAACACATAAGGAATCCATTGATTTGGGGCTAGTGTTGTTCAATGTTGCAATGATATAATTGTGATTAGAATCATCAATATTCCCCAAATGACTCATGCAACAAAAATCACAAAGGAAGAATGAAACATAGAGAGAGAAAACAAAGAAAAGCTTTTGAATCAACATGGAAGAGACCTAAATGTCTTGACGCCTTGCATCATCCCAAAAAGGAAGAAACAAGATAAAGATAAAGGTTTACGACATAGAGAAGAATTTAGATATAAATAGAATAATGTCACAACAAATTTGCTTCATTTGTATCTTTGCACCAACAGAGTGACAAGGGTCATCCAAAGTAGGCTTACAAACATATAAAAACACACGAGGAAACACAATACATGTGATTACATTATGCACATGCAATCCCAATGAACATGTGTTGGAGTAAATTAATCATCCTTAATTTACTCTAATGCTTAATGCAAACTTAGGAAAAGATCATCTAGTTCTGATTGTGGATGTTATTGCATAATTAATTATGCATTTCAATCAATTAAGTGACTTAATGGATACATGCATTTTTTTATCTCACTCCTCTCTCAGTTAGAACTCCACCATTTAGGGATATCATGTTGAGTTCATTTGAGTCTACATAAGGATATTCAATCCTTCACTGTATTTAAGCAATATCAATATAGAATTCAGTTTCTGTAAATCAGTTCACTGTGCTTGATCTTTTATCTTCTTAGATCTTCCTAGTTTCTACATGGTATCAAAGAATAGGGGGATATAATGCAAGCCATTATGTGAATGATTTTATTGTATTTAGTTCGTTTCTATTGCTATGAGTTTATAATTTGAGGAAGATGGTTAAAGATTTCTCTAAAATCATTTTAGGGCATCACTTGGAGTCAACTTGTTGGCTCACAGCTGAAAGAAATTCACCAATCTCAGTCTTGTCATTCCACACAACTCACATAGCCATTCACAAGCTTGAATTGATGAATTCAGGTCATATTTGTGGTACAACGTGCAGTAGAGCTAGGAAAGATTTAAACATTATTTCTAGGTTTTTGCAAACTTGCTACTTTCCACTCATTTCATGGTGGATCTCTTATTGCATCCATGAAAATATGAAGCCGTAAAGGGTTCCTTTCATGGGAGCTTGCGTATATGGTTTTTCCACACCATATTGTGGCATTTAAAATCTACCAAGGCACATTAGAGGTCGGTGATGTTGGGGCATAGCCATATTTTTTTATCAGGCTCATTGTTGGGCAGTGGCATATATATCTCTAGCATTGCAAAGAGACCTCCACTCTAATTGATCTCCTAAATATACCTTAGATTCCTTTATTTTTGAAAGGTGTGATTTAGAACAAAGAGGGACAGATTTTCTTCTACATTTGAGGTGAGGCTTTGCATACATATGTTGGCCAATTGACCTTGACCAAGCATGCATGATTAAGAGGGCGATCTTGTAGTTTTGGAGGTGTGATTTTTTTGTGAGGAGAGACGTTGGAAGAAAGAGGTCAACTTTATATAATCTACAGACACTTTCATCCTCTATTTCTAGCACGACTTACCTCTAGGAGGCATGTTTATGAGTTTGGGAGGCACATTTCTATTTCTAGTAGACACCATTTGTGAGATACCCAAGAAAATCCTTCATAATTTTCAATATGTGAGCAGTTTTTCCCATGTTGCATGCCCTTCACTACTCCTTTATCATTGCTAGCTTTGAATCTTGTGAATATTGAAGCCGTTTTTCTAAAAGAAAAGACTCTATTTTTATTGAAAGGGAATGATTTGAAGATGGAGGATGTGTGATTTGTCATTGATGATCATGATTTTCTCTAAGCCATGATCTCCATCCTTCAAACCGATAATTTTCAATTAGGTAGGCGTGAAGATTTGCAGGTAGATTTTTGTGATGTTTTTTCACCAAAATGGAGGAAAATGTAAACCTTTGTATCTAGATGCATGCATTTTTCTTTGTATCTAGTATATGTTTCTTTCATTTTTCTTCCGAATAAACAAACTTAGAATATTAAAAGTTGCTAATTGTTTGTCAAGCTCTGCAGTGCACCACCAATTGGTAGCCAAAAGTGTTTTTTTTTTTTCTAAATTTCTATCTACTTGAGATTCTAGAGTCGTGTGCTTCCAAAATTTCTTTCTAGTAGGGTTCTTGACTACATGAGATTCTAGAGTTGCATCCTCATGTACTTCTAGAGTTTCTTTCTAGCAGGAAAATATTGAACATTGGATAAATAATGACATCATCCCTAATTGAGGGCATCTTTGCAATTCTTTAGCGGTTGCAACTTTCTTCTTTAGTTTGGATAAATTTTTGACAACCACATCACCATTGTTGGCCCACCATCTTCATTTCCTTTGCAACTTGTTTTCTATCAGTCTTAACAAGATCTTGGATCGAAATCATTATTTTCCGACATGTGGACACATGAGTATTTTTCAAAGGCATCCATCATTGTATTATTTTCCTTCATCAATTTTTGCTTCTCCTTAGTTTTCATTCAGGGGGGGTGTTGGAGTAAATTAGTCATCCTTAATTTACTCTAAAGCTTAATACAAACTTGGGAAAAGATCATCTAGTTCTTATTATGAGTGTTATTGCATTAATTATGTATTTCAATCAGTTAAGTGACTTAATTGATTCATGCAATTTGTTATCTCACTCCTCTCTCAATTAGAACTCCACCATTCAGGGATCTCATGTTGAGTTCATTTGCGTCTACATAAGGATATTCAATCCTTCACTTTGTTCAAGCAATATCGATATAGAATTTAGTTTTTGTAAATCAGTTCACTATGCTTAATCTTTTATCTTCCTAGATCTTCCTAGTTTCTACAACATGAATACAAAGAAAATACTAGTATGGCACATGTGATTCAACCTATAACAGTTCATCCACATCCCAATCATGCTCATCATATATGGAAGGTTAATAAATAGCCAAACTAAAAATATTAGGTGTCATACTAGGAGCATGACTAGGTTGAACACATGGCAAATCACACTTTATAGGACCATCACAGCTGTTATCATCTAAGGTCATGGAAAAGGAAAACAATAAATTGAGTTCATTATGCCTTCCTCATCAATTTTAGCAATCCCATCATCATCATCCAATTGAATCATAATAAGAGGCCTAATGATGATGTCCATTGAAGTTTCTTATTATTTTTATTGTTGTGGTGAAGATGGAGAATCATGCTTTGTTTGAATTAAATTTTTATCTTTATTTTTTTTTATTCTCTTCATTTAGCTTATGAGTGACATAAATAAAAATAGGTTCGTGTGTTTGAGAAAGGGGGGTTTCATGAAAATTACAAAAAAATACCTATTTTCCTTTATTTCATTAGGAAATGAGATCCACACAATGAAATGATTATCAACCCTTATGTGAATCAAGTCAAAGTGGGAATCTTCAAATGTCATTATGCTTACAGGATGGGGGTCAAGGTCAAACAACGCTTTGGGGAGAAAAATTAAAAATAGTAAACTAACACCAAAATGAAATCTAACACTTGAAATAGCAAGATTAATCTCAATACTAACATAACCTACAATAAAATTTCAAATCAGAGAAGGGTAGATCTAAGTGTACCTTTCACCATAAGTTAGTTTCTAAAGCTTACCTAGGAATTATTCACCCATGGGAAAATGGGTCCAAGTGCAGGGTTTTTTGGAGGTTTTAGGAGCCTCTGATATAGATCTGTAGCTTTCAAATTGTCCAAGTTTCATAGTCAGAATTTCAAAAACTCAATTCTATAGATGAGTTTCCATGAGAAGATGACAAATTTGTAAACTTTTTCTAATTTTACAACTTCAATTTTTCTCTTCAAACAATCTTTACGAATTCTTCCACCTAAGATCTACAAACACAACATAAGAGGGAAAAAAATGTTTGTTTTTGGTGAATGGGGGTTTACCTTAGTCAAACCTCGTTTTGGTATTCAAACCTTGAAATGAATAAAATCATGAAAAAGGGAATGAAGAATGAACAAATATATGTTACCACTCAACAAAACCTTGAATAATTCCTTGAATGAAGCTCTGTGACTTGTATGAAATGGCTAAAATGGATTTGGATCTTGATCTTGAATATTTCTTGTAATAATGCTTTTAAATACTATATTTTATCATGAAACCTACATCACAACATGTGTACCATAGAAAAAAGTATTTCTTGCTTGGTATGGGAACAAATTGGACTTAATGAGGCCTTGATTTGAAGTTGTGAGGTTTTTTTCACATCCACACTAGGTCTTGGACCCTTGCAAATTGAATAAAATGAATTCATCAATGTCTTGTAAAGTTGTTGTAAAGGACTTTCACGCCTCTCTAGACTTAATGAACCCATTCTCCCTTAATTCAACATTATAAAATGTATTTAATTTCATCCTTACATCAATCTAGAAGGTATGTGAATTAAACTTAATGATAATCTAGTATTGTAATGTGTCTTACACATTCACATTGGACGTTGTGCCTTTCTAGGTTGCATGGACCTTATTTTAATGATGAAAAGTGTATTTAATCACAATATAAAATTGAATTTTGTGTCCTTGGCCTTATCCACCCTTTACATCATCACTAATAGGCCCCTATTTCCCCATATTGTGCATCTTGAGTCTTGAATTGATCAAATACCCAATAAAATCATCATATAAACCTAATTTATGCATTCCCCAACATCGTAGCTAGAAAAATAGCCCCTATGGGACCCATTCGCCACTTTGGGTGAATGAGTCCAATCCATGTGGGACTAATTAGCCCAAGATAGTGAATAAGTCCTATTTGGGCCAATTTTTAACTTTTTGAGCAGGAAATATTAGGTTTTAAGTTTAATTTTTCTTCATGTCTTCCTAGGGGATCAAATTAATGGGAAAATCAGGAGAATTTCCTATGAAACCAAGCCTCTAAACCCTAATTTACATCTCTTAACTCATTCACGCATCTCTTATCATTCATTCATCATCTATCATCTCTATTAAGTCAAGCAAGCTAGGGTTTCATCATTTTGAGTGATTAAGATAACATTTTTAAGATATTCAAGTGAAGAATCTTCATCTATTGTTGCAGGAATTCAAGATCAATCATCATGGAAAGGTATTAATCCCTTCATTTCATGTTCATTCTTCATATTATCTCTTCATATTACCTAAAATGGGTTTGACCAAGGAAAACCCCCATGCCCTAACATCCAACATTTCTCTCTCTTCTTGTGTGTTTGTAGATTCAGGCATCTTGGAGGCTTGGAAATCATTGAAGATAAAGTTAAAAAGTTGTTGGAGACATCTCCTTGTTGGAAAAGTCAAAATATCAACAAAAAGTCACTTTTAGAGTTGAAAATTAGACTTTTAGAGGTAGACACCTATCAGCAACTGAAGTGCAGATCAGAGACTTCAGTTTCCACCTTTGGATTTTTATAAATTCAAAAGTGGGCTGATTCACCATGGATCGTGAATGAGTCCCACTACTAGGCCTGAATAGAGTTTTCCATAGTTTTGGATACCCATTTGTCTGAAATGGGCTCTAGAACAATTTCCTAGATCTGGGACTAATTCACCCAAAATTATAAATGAGTCTGACCAGGCCTAAAAATTAGGATCAACAAAATTTCAAAATTCATCTCTAGTCTGCATCAACATCACAGTTGCACACTTTCAATTTCATCCATTTCTATTGCAATTTGCTTTCATTTCTAGGTGTTTTTGCATATCACAATGTGTTTTCGAACAAGTTACATTTCTTTATTTTTCACTTAATAGTCAATATATTTCTTTATTTTCCTCCATTTATATCATCTCATCTAGGCATGTTGATGTCAAGGTGATTGAACAAAGCTAGTTTACAATTTATGAGAGATTCTGATTTTTGTTGAAATCACATATTTTTAGAAAATATAATGGTTTAAGCCTTTAAAAGTTCCATTTAAAGCATTACAATTGAAGAGGGTTTGATCAAATTACTTTAGATCAAACCTCCTTGAATAAAACCCTGCTAGTTTTAAACCATACCTATAACAGAGTCTCTTTTACACTTATCAAAATGTTGATAAAAGCCCACTTTTGATTTACCTTTTGGGGGATCAAATGAATTCATTTAATTTTAATTTTTTGTATGTAGTCCTTATTATAAGCTTCTCAAAATGTATAATTTTAAATAAATTTAATTTTATTATTATATTTATTTTTTATTTCTTGTGAATGTAGGTTTTTCATCGAAAATCAATCTCTCTATTTTGGACATGTGGAAAAATAGAATATTATAATTTTGTTTTTGAAAAATATGAGTGCACTAGATATTTAAGTCCTTGATCGAACAAAAAAAAAAGAATTTTGATACAAAAATTTATGTGTTATATAGTCCACCTATGTCAGAATTATAATTGGTTTTACTTCTAAACTTGATTAAGGAAAAAATATTCAATTAAACACTATGAAACCAATCAGAAACACTCGATATCATAGTTAAAAATCTAAATTCGAAAAATTTATAATTTTATCCTTCATGGAAAAAGAGTTATGTGTTATATAGTGAGTGTCACTCCTTAAAAATGGTGTTTACTGAAAAAAAAAGTTTTCAAAGGAGATGGAAAAAGAAGTGCAATCTGGTTCCAAAATTTTTGAAAAAAATATATTTAGAATCTACAGACAAAATGTCACAAATCACTAGTTTGCATCATCTTCAAATTCCTCACAGTTTAGCTGTTATAGGTGCCTAAAAGTGAAGATTTAGTTAGAAAAAATCAATTTAGTGTCTAGTTTGGCCAAAAATTATAAACTAGTATTGTGGGATCACCTCACATTTTATTCATATTTCCATTATACTTGCATTAGTTTGAGTGAACCACCAAGATTTTGTGTGGGATCTATCTCTTTTCCTTTAGGTGAAAAGCCCTAATTGAGCAAGATAGTTAGAACATCCTACATGTAAAATCTATGGTTCATTTTGGTGAACCTACTTTTGGAATACTTTCTTGTTTGATTTGGAGTCCATTTTCATCCTAGAATTAGCTTGCATTAGTTAAGTTGCATTCTAGGGTTTTAAATTTTGCATTCATGAAAAGTGCATTTAGGTTGTATTTTTGGCATCTAAAATCATTAATTTTTTTGAAATTTTGCATTTTAATCTTAGTTCTACATCTTACAACATCAAAAGCACCAAAACCAATTGACAAATTATGAAAATTTTGAAAAAAAACCCTTACTGGGACTCATTCACCATTATCGGCGAACCAATCCTAGTCCAATTTTTTCACTATCTGTTACAGTGTTATAAACTTCATTTATGTGCTTCCTAACCCTCTTATTATCATATACTATAAGTCTAAAAAGTTTATGTAACATTTTTTTTATGTGTTTAGGCCAAAAACATCAGTCTACACTACTCATTCTTCAAATCACCTCAATCGAAAACATTATTTGATCTAAAAATGCTCACATTTCTAAAATTTTGCATAATATTGATAAAAGTGCTTTTCTCTTTTGCATACATCATGTTTTTATTCATAAAACTTTGCATTAGTTTGGTAAAAAAAAAATTCATTCTTGCATATACATTGTGTACATTCTTCAAATCTTGCATAAATTGGAAAAGATTGTTTTGCATTTTTGTGCATAGATTGTTTATATTGCTAAAACATTGCATGAAATGGTTACAAGTGTTTTTCATGTTTGTTCAAAAAATGCTAGTATCTTACATAACTAGACATATTAGGAAATCTTCCTTATATTATCCCTCTAAGAGTGTTTTAGTGCAAGAGAATACAACCTTGGACATTCCTAGTAATCATATTTGTTCTTCCCCTAATATCTCTCCTATTGATGAAGAAGGTATTTTGGTGTTATAAGAACCAATCAATGAGACTTTTGAGAATCCAAGTTGTTTCTCTCCTCTTACCTCTTTTTGTGGAGAAGACATCCATTACCAATATAACACAATCTTAGATAATCATGACACTACAATTTCTTCTTCTCCTATTATTTCTCATTGTTGTGAAGATGATGCTTTGATGATAGAAAACCTATTCCATGAAGGTCATGGGAATCTTAGTTTCCCCCCTTCACCTAACAAAACCCTCCTTGGGAAAGAAAATTCACCCATTGATCATTCTCCTACTTGTGATGAAGTCATTTTAGAAGAACCAACCTTAGAATGTCAAGAAAATTTGGTTTGTAGTTCTCCTCAAAAATTTCCTTCTAGGGAGGATATCATGATACAAGACAAGGCTAACATTGACAATAGCAATATTATGCCCTTACATGACAATGAAAATACCATATTAGACTCTCATTCACCATGGGATGTTAATAATATTTAACCTCAACTCATCCTTTACCTCCCTTCATACAAACAACAAACTCAAAACCATCTTGAACTCATCCTTTACCAACCATCACATAAACCTCCAATACCACCTAAACTATAGTTTACTCTTTACCCAACTCAAAATAATGTGTCGTAACAATCGAGTCATAATATTGTTGTTCATACATATAACACTAGAAATAATCTGAAACCACAACAACCCACCCCAACACCCTTACCTTTGCCAAATCCCATTTTTCCTAGAGATCCTTGATTAAATTCACACATTAAGAAGTATAATCTTGTTGAACAAATAAAGAATAATCCTGCTAAGATATCCTTATGGGATCTTATTCAAGCATCCCCTCACTATCATAACATGATCTAAGTAGACTTGCAACAAGTTCTTGTCCCATCTAATGTGCAACCAAGTGACATAGCAGCCATGATTCAAGGAATAAATGTTGACATTGTTTTCCACCAAAGTGAACTCCCCCCTTTGAACTTGAAAAAACAAAATGAAGCATTCATGATCTATGCTCAATACAATCAAATAGGGATAAAGAGAACCCTTTTTGACAATGTCTCAACCCTTAATGTGTGTAGTGTAAACCTCTTGGATAGGCTTCGTGTGGATCACTCAAAAATTCAACCTGATTCTTTATCTATTAAGGTATTTGACAATGAAGAAAAGACATCGCTTGGTGTGATCACTTTACCTATTACAATTGGAGAAGTCACATTGAACACACTAATCTAGGTTATTCCTCATGATCTTTCATATAACCGTCTTCTAGGTAGGTCGTCGATTAATGTAATGAATGGTGTTCCTTCCACTCTTCATCGAAATATGAAATACATCTACAACAAAAAAGTGTGCAAACTTGATGCTGATCATGAGCCTTATAGTGTCTTGCAACTTGAGAAAAACAATGAGAACCCCTTGAACACATCAACACCAACCACACAAGTAGAAATCACACAACAAAAAGACAAACAACAACATATTGAACAAGTAGTGAAGCTATTAGAAGATGATTGGGGTTCCTTGGATTTTGAAAATGAATTTATGGGAGAATACAAAAACATCAATAAAGATTCAAATAAGGGAAAAGAAACAACATTAAGGTCAACACAAAATTCAGATGACCTTTCGAAAGCATCTGCCTCAACCACTTTAGCCAATGAATAAAATTACACAATAAGCTTTGATGAACTTAATCACGAACAACCACCCAATCCAAAAGCAATGAAAAAGCTTTATGGATGTGGTTATGAGCTTATGAAACAACTTGGATGTAGTAGAGAAGGATGTGGTGCTAACAAACAAGGTATTTGCAACCCTATAAATCCTATCACACAACAAAAAACTCATTGTCTTCGTTATTTTCCTTTCATAGAAATAACCAAGCCTTCACTCAACATCAATAATACCACAAACCATTCCTCTAAACTAACTTTAATTGTAAAGCATCCTAAACTAATCAAAAATAGTGGTCTTCATCATTCTCCTTTGCAAACATTCAAACAAACAACTACACCTTCACTTAATGTCAATGTCATCTCACAAAATGTTAATGATTTGAATTTGTTAGATTTTACACCCTCACATAATGGATAAAAAAAAATCTCACAATCTAAAGAGTCTTGCATAGATATGACAACTAATACTAAGCAAGTGGTATCTTTTTCACAAACTGCAGGAGCGCCTTCTACCATACATCAAGAGGGTATCTTGTCAAGACTTCTTCAATATCACTTGATCACCTTCCCCCTATAAAACATAAGAAATTCTATTACAAGACTTCATTTTGCACCTATCATAGAGTTCATGGTCACTCCACTAATGAATCTAAGGCTTTGAGTAGTAAAATCCAACATTTTAAGGAGTTTAGTGTTCTTCCTTCTGTGGGGGGCACCTAATTCCTCTAATTGATATTTATTTTCACTCTACCTTGCATCTTATCAACCATTTAGGCTCACCCTTGTCCTAAAATAAGTGGGGGAAAGGGTTTGTGTAGCCTTGACCTTGTATGTCACTTGTATGTGCCCCCTTTGGCTAGTTGTTAACCTTTCATGAATACATAAGAGCAAGATTGGGATATGGACGATGTGCTTTAAGTTGGCTCACATGTGACATACTCCCATTTTCATGATGTAGCTTCTTGAAAACATATGGCTTGGCATAGGGCTTTAAGCTCTCATTCCCTCTTGTTCTACTTTAAAGCAATTTCTCACAGTACTGGTGTTCACAACCACTTTAAAGTGGGGGAATACATTACCACTCACATTTCATTATGCATTTTCTTTCTTCTTGCGATGCGTCCTTTCCTTGGTGGAGTCATTCAGCTTGATTCCCTCCAAGAGCGTGATACTTCTTTTGACACATCCTCCCTTAGAAACATTAGGCACAATGTTCCCCAGAAGAGGAGACATTTTAGGAATTAAGTAAAATTCCTTTGAATGGTCCTTGCACTATTTTGCATTAACAATGTCTATGAGTGTCAAGCATACTAATTTTTTCTTACTTGATAGAGCTTGAAAATATTTTTCCTTTGTGGTGCCTTATTAAAGTTATCATGAGACCATATAACTTTGTTATGGTTGTGTAGGAATCCCATTCTGAGGCACAACTTTCCCCATAGCCACCCATGTGTTTGTGAGTACATACCAGCCATGAGTATATGTTTCTCACCTTTTGGGATTTCTCACCCGACAGACAACCAAGACTTCTGTCACCCCAAAGTGAGTATACATTTTATTTTTGGACAAACAACCTAGATCTAATCTACAATGTGTTGGAAAAATGGTCAAATCTTGATCCACCTTTATACTTCTCTTCCTTCTGGTTCTTTCCATTGCATGATTTTGCATCTTGTTTCACTCCATGTCATTCATCTTGTGTGTGTCCTTTTGCACTCATGTAAGCTTGACTTGGGATCTTAGATCCTAAGGGCTTGACCATCTTCATGATCTTTGTTATCCTATACCATCTGCATTGGTTCAATTGGACCTCTCTTGAATGTCTACTTTATGTGAGTTTGAAGCAAGTTCATCATCTCACTAAAGTGGGGGCTAAATGTACCATACAAAAAAGTATTTCTTGCTTGACATGGGAAAAATTTGGACTTAATGAGGCCTTGATTTGGTGTTGTGAGGTGTTTTACACATTTACACTAGGTCTTGGACCCTTCCAAATTAAATAAAATGCATTCATCAATGTCTTGTAAAAGTGTTTTAAAGTGCTGTAAAAGACTTTCCCACCTCTCTAGACTTAATGAACCCATTCTCCCATAATTCAACATTATAAAATGTATTTAATTGCATCCTCTAATCAATCTATAAGGCTTGTTAATTAGATTTAATGATAATCTAGTGTTGTAATGTGTCTTTCACATTCACATTGGATGTTGTGCCTTTCTAGGCTGTATGGACCTTATTTTAATGATGCAAAGTGTATTTATTCACAATTTCACATTGAACTTTGTGTCCTTGGCCTTATCCACCCTTTACATAATCACTAATAGGCCCCTATTGCCCCATATTGTGCATCCTAAGGCTTAAATTGATCAAATACTTGATAAAATCATCATATAAACCAAATTTATGCATTCCCCAACATCCTAGCTAGAAAATTAGCCCATATGGAACCCATTTTCCACTTTGGGTAAATGAGTCCCAACCAGGTGGGACTAATTCACCTAGGATGGTGAATGAGTCCCATTTGGGCCATTTTTTACTTTTGAGCAGGAAAAATTAGGTTTTAGGTTTAATTTTTCTTCATGTCAGCCTTGGGAATCAAATTAATGGGAAAATTAGGGGAATTACCTATAAAATCAAGCCTCTAAACCCTAATTTATATCTCTTAACTCATTCACACATCTCTTATCATTCATTCATCATCTATCTTCTCTATCAAGTCAAGCAAGCTAGGGTTTCATCATTTCAAGTCATTTAAGATAGCATTTTTTAGACATTCAATGGAAGAATCTTCATTTATTGTTGCAGGAATTCAAGATCAATCATCATGTAAAGTTATTAATCTCTTCATTTCATGTTCATTCTTCATATTATCTCTTCATATTACCTAAAAGGGGTTTGACCAAGGCAAACCCCCATGCCCTAACATCCAACATTTCTCTCTCTTCTTGTGTGTTTGTATATTTAGGCATCTTGGAGGCTTGGAAATAATTGAAGATAAATTTGCAAAGTTTTTGGAGACATATCCTTGTTGAAAAAGTCAAAATATAATCAAAAAGTCACTTTCAGAGGTAGACACTTGTCAGGAACTAAATTGCAGACCCGAGACTTCAGTTTCCACCAGCTTTGGAATTTTAGAAATTCAAAAGTGGATTTATTCACCATGGATGGAAAATCAGTCCCACTGCTATGCTTGAACATGGTTTTCTGCAGTTTTGGATACCCATTTGTCCGAAACGGGCTTTCAAATAGTTTCCCAGATCTAGGACTAATTTGCCCAGAATGGTGAATGAGTACCACTAAGCCTAAAAATTAGGATCAACAACATTTTAGAAGTCATTTCTAGTCTCCATCAATATCTCAAGTGCACACTTTCAGTTTCATCCATTTTTGTTGTAATTTGCATTCATTTCTAGGTGTTTTTGCATATCACAATGTGTTTTCCAACAAGTTGTATTTCGTTAGTTTTCACTTAATAATAATTATATTTCTTTATTTTTCTGTATTTAGATAATCTCATCTAGGCACATTTTATTCATATTTCCATTATACTTGCATTAGTTTGAGTGAACCACCAAGATTTTGTGTGGGATCTATCTCTTTTCCTTTAGGTGAAAAACCCTAATTGATGAATAGGGTTATAGCACCCTACACCTAAAATCTATGGTTCACAATGTTAGGTCCAAAAATATGCGTGATGCAAGAAGACTTTGATATGATGATAGGATCTTCATTATTACATTAAAAATTTGATAAATCTACCTTTGAATGCCTTTAAAGTTCTCCAAAATGCTCTTGAATTTCTCTTATGAAGTCACAAAAATTCTTAGATTGCTTAGATCAAATTTTCTAGGTGAAACATAGTGAAATAACCATATATTTATAGGTATGTACCCTTAATTTCTAGAAATTCAAATATCACAAGCTAACATATAATTATAGATTTGAAATAATTAAAATACCACCAAAAACATAATTTAAGGTCTAGGGAGGACCCATTTTCCCATTGTTGAATGGGTCCCAAGTCCTTAAACCTAGGACACACATTGCTCAAGGTGAAGTGCTATGTTAAAGAATTAATGAATGTGTAGTTTCCCCTTCAAAAAATGTAATAAAATAGGCTTGGAATATGAATTAAAGGGCCAATTAAGGAATAATTAAGCTCAATTAATTAAAGGAGACCTAAATAAGTGTTAAAGTGTAAATAAATGCATTTTAGAACACTAAATTAAGGAAAAATTAAGTCCAATTTAAATAGGAGAGCCCAAACAAGTGATAAAATGTAAAGGGATACAATTTTCATCACTACATTTAGCCCCCACTTTAGTGGATGACCTTGGATCAAAGTCACACTAAAGTAGACAATCACAACATATGTATGCAATAATGACTAGATAATCATACAATTCTGAAGATTCAAAGGAAAAGTAAAAACAAAAAAATGGTGGATCAAGCCTTGACTATTTTTCCAATGCGATGTGGATCAAGCCTTAGCTATTTGTCCAAAAAAGTTCACAAGAGGAACTCAATGTCCACTATGCAAACAACACACACACTCACATGGGCTAATGGAACCTCAGGCTATCAACTAGGTGAGTCTGCAAAGAGTGGCTAAGTGAAAAGTCATGTCAGGTCTACAAGCTCTTACTGTACAATGAGAAAGTCATGCCAGGTCTACAAGAATCTCATCATAATAACCTTACCAAATCTATATCTCTAATAACTTCAATAAGGTACCACACAAATATGAACTTCAGTTTCATAAGTTTAACAAGTTGTGCTATGCTAAACACTTATGAAAAAAATACAAATAAACATGTTCAAAGGGATTTTTCTTAGTTCATGTAAGGTCTCCTCTTAGGGAGAATTGTTCCTAATGTCTCCAAGAGAGGAAAAGTCTAGCATAAATGATTCACAACTTAGGGAATGCAACATGTAGCATCACCACTAACAAAAAATTCATATGGCAAGAAATATCACACTCCTGGAGGACATCAAACCCAATGAAACCACCAAGAAAAAGACATGCACTGGAAGAAGTAAGAAGATCACACTATGAAACATAAGGAATGCCAAAAATATTCAAAATAATAATTCCAATGTATTCCCCCACTTTAAAGAAATTTCTAAACACCATGTTGTGAGCAATTTACTTTAAAGTAGAAAATAATCAATGTTAAAGAATAAATAGGACATGAGAGATTATTCAGAAATCCCTATGCCAAGTCATATGTTTCCAAGTGAATTTACATCATGAAATCCCAAAATAATGCAAAAGAGATCTATGGATTTAGGGTAAGTATATCTTTGCTACAATGATATTATAGAGCTCGGAAATGTCATCATTCCCCAAATACTCATGGAACATGAAGAATGACACATAGAGAGTGAAAATAAGGAAAATATTTTAGGTCAACATGGAAGAGACCTAAATTTATTGATGCCTTCCATCATCCCCAAAAGGAAAACATAAGAAAAAAGAAAAGATAAATTATTTATGACATATAGAAGAATGTAGATACAAATAGAGGAATGCACAGGAAGGAACATCAAATAGAACAACATGGGGTTTCAAATTACACACATGCAATCACATAAAGAACATGAAAAAAATAAAGACAAGACTAGTAAGGCACATGCAAGTCAACCTATAGCAGGCCATCCACATCCTAATCTTATTCGGTATGTATGGAAGGCAGACAACTAGCCAAAGGGACAACATGAAGAGCCAAACTAGGACAAGGCTATCTAACCCCCTGCCCCCACTAAGTGCAAGAAAAGGATGAGCAGAGATAAGTGATTAAAATGAGCTCCTTGCATGAAAGATAATCATTTGCAATGGATGTAAGCATGTAATAGGTAGTATGATATGATCCTACAACTATCACATGGCAAGGAGCAAATTTTATGTAATTTTAGTCAAGTTGGATCTGTAGGGGATTTAAATTTCTTTAATAGTTCTTGTACACCATGACAATTATCGGTGTGATTTCCAAAAAATATATGATAGGAACAATATGGTTCATTTTGATCACTTTGTTGTGTTGCTAATTTTTCAAGTTTAGGAGGTAGCTTAATTAATTGCCAGTGTAAAAGAGTGTAGAAATCACTCTCAATCTTGGATATTTTTAGTAGGCCTTCAAGAGGATCAAACTTCTTTTGTTTCTTGGTTTTATAAATTTGATGCAGTTTCTTTTTTGGTTTGATATTTGATTGATTTGAAGGTGAAGTATCATCTAAGACAACCCTAGGATCCTTACGAGGCATTGCTTGGTTTTTGGAAATGATCTTGTGGAATAAAGCACCTTTGGACTATTGATATCAGTATGATTGTGATTATGCTCATCAATTGGATCTTCTAACATCAAACCCTTTCCTTTTTCAAGAAGGGATGTATTACAAATTGTGTGTTCTTTTATTGAATCTCTGTCATACATGGGAAAGGTATTGCAAGCTAGTTGGGGAGAGGGAATTTTTTTTTAATGATATGGGTTAGGCTACATATAAAATCTATTACTTGATTGCACTTAAGAACCTCTCTTATGTTCCATATGACATGAATTTCATTAATAGCAATATGTGTGGTTCTCACAAATTCTTGAAAATTTTTTAATTCTCCATTGATCTTTCTTAGGTTCTCTTGAGGAAAATTAGCAATCATTGTTTCAACATAATTCACATTTTTTGTGGGTAGGCAAGTGACAGGAAATCAAGTGTTATAGGTATGATCCATAGTGGGTTGGCTAGTGTCAACACTATGAGTGAAAAAGTTAGAGAATCTAAGATCCATGATGAGTGATGTATCATGGGATAACATGAGTCTCAAACTATGTCTCATGACAATATAGGTAATAGGACACCAAGTTGTGAAGTACATACATGTTTCACAAATGTAGGTGGACCCAAAATGAAAAATAGGCACTAGGTGAATACAACTAACAATCAATGCAATACAAACATGTAAAAGGAGATAGCTCTTTTCATATTTTAAACAAGATAATTTTCTAATTATGCTATGCAAAAACTTGAAAATGATGCAAATTTGAATTTAAATAATGCATTGATTTTGACAATTTAACCTTAATAGGATCAATTTCAGAAAACAAAAAACTAAGAACAACAACACAAGATACAGAAACAAAGATTTTGATGCCCAAAAATGTAGGAAAATATCCGTAATCAAGAACTCATTTTCCCATGGGAGAATGGATCCTACTTTAGGCTTTTAAAAAATGATTTTACAAATTCTTTAGATAATTTCTAAGGTTTTCAAATTCTGGTCCGAGATAGGTGGTTAAAGCTTAAGTTTTTTGGAAAGTGAGTCTAAATGCAAGTGAAAAATTGATGTTAAATGACAAACTAGGGGACCAAATTTGAATTTTAGTTTTCATTCAATTTTCAAATGAAAATGTATAATGGTGCAATGCTATGTAAACACTATACAAAATGACTGATTTTTGTGAATTTTCCAAATTTAGAAGAATGCAATAATACAAACCTAAAACCTTAAACAAGATGCAAAGACATTTGTTGAAAACTTATGGGAAGATTGATTGATGTCAAAGGAGAAACTTGAATAATACAAATCTTTTTTCCTTTTTCATTGATTTGAAAGGGGGAGAGAGTCATGTGACAAAGAAGAAAGTTAAGGGGGGGAGAATAATGTGAAAAAGAAAGGGAGAGAAGGAAGCATTTGAAAAAGAGATAAGTTGAAAGGGGAAGAGTGAGTAATGTCAAAGAGAAAAAGAAATAGGTATGCAGTAGAGTCTTTATGTTTTTTGTTGATGGTTTTTCACATAATGTGTTGCCATCAATGAAAAAAGGGGAGATTGTAGCAAGTATGAGCAGATTGGTGCTGTCATTGATGTCAGGAAGCTTGTGTTGTCATTGATGAGTAGAAGAAAGTTGTAAGAGTAAGTGTTTTCTGTGTTATTGCATTAATGATGCTTTGATTACTTGCATTATGTTGTCATTATTAAGCTATTGGTGTAAACCTCTATTGTTTCTTTGATAAGTGAACCATACATTTTTGGCACCAATGCACTTGTCTAGATCTTCTAGGTTTTTCACCTAAAAGGAGAGAGGTAGGGCAAAAAATGCTAAAAGGTTCATTCAAATTATGCAATGTAGGATGTAATTAAGGCTAAATGAGATGATCTAAATGCAACTAAGCAATGTAATAGACTGATTATATATAAATGCAAAACCTAAGAAATATGCAATCATTGAAAACACACTGTGATATACTGTTTAAAATTATTAAAAATTAATAGTGGTACTCATTTGCCTAGGGTGGAAAATTAGTTATGCTACTGGTGAAAAAATGTCGGAAGCAAGTTTCTAATTGTCAGGATCTAGAATCTAACAAAATCTAGATTTTAAATCTTAAGGTGGGACTTATTCGCCACTACTGGCGAATCAATCCTCTTGCAAAATTATGAGAAATCAGTAAACAACTTTTCAACACTAGAACTGGAAATGTCTGCTTGTCAGGTTGTCGAAGTCAATTCTGTGGGAACAGACAAAAAACCTTCTCCAAACTTGAGATAGAGTTGATTTGACTTGAAGCACCTAGTTGACTTGTTGACCAATCTTCAATCGCCTAAACGCTTGTTAAATCTGCATAGAAAGGTTTGCAAACAAACAAGAAAGAGGGGGAAAATGGTTGAGGGTTAGAAATAGGGGTTTACCTTGGTCAAACCCCACTTTGGTAATCAAATCCTTAATGAAATAATGAAATGAAAGAGAATGATAAAAAAATAACATGCAAATGATATCAACTTACCCAACCCTTGTTGATGAAAATCTAATGTTCTGTCAATGGATGCCCCAAAATGCTTGAATAATGCTTGATTTGATGTTGTAAGATGCTTGGATGCTTGAATGTGATGTGAGATTGAATTCTTGAATGAATGGGTCTTGAAATGGATGTAAAAACACTTATTTATCAATCTTATGCCTTAATAACCCGTTAATACCTCATCACAGGCCAACATCAAGTGATTTTGAATAAAAACCTGAAAGGAAATTTTAGAAAATTTGAACTTGGAGCCAAGGGGGACTCATTTGCCACCCATGGTGAATGGGTGCCACCTAGGACCTGAAAATGGGTGTCGAGAATTATCTTGTATTTAATGTTGCTTTTCAGGCTTACATTCAAAAATACACTTAATTAAGCTTTATAAGAGCATAAAGGGGTAAAATAAAGTATAAGAAAGGGATTAATATTGAAGTTGTGCCTAGAAAAGTGTGAGCTTGTTACAAGACTTTACAACACTTCAAAATAGGACTTGATTAATGATGAAATGGTGATTTTTAGGTAAGTTGTAATGAATAGAGTCTAGAAGACTATAGAAATGCTTTACAACACTTCACAACACATTCACAAGATGTCATTATTTGAATTTCAGTACCTAAATATGCATGTTCAAGGCATGTTACATCATAAAATCAAAGAAAAATGGACCAAACATCATGAATCAAGACCTAAAAGGCCATGAAAATCACAAAGGGCCATTTTTCTATGGCACATTTAGCTCCCACTTTAATGAGAGGATGAACTTGCTTCAAACTCACACTAAAGTAGCCATGAACATTGAGAGAAGGGTTCAAATGCACTTACATTAGCAAGATGGAATAAAAATGATCAAGAGGGATGATCAAGCCCCTAGGATGAAGATCCCATGGAAAACTAAGCATAAGAACAAAGGAACACACAAGTGAAAGAGAGAATAGGATAAAGCTTTGATTGTCTATCCAACTAGTTGTGGATTAGATCTAGGCTGATTATGAGAAAAAGAGAATGCATACTCACTTTTGGGCTACAGAACTCATGGTGGTCTATTGGGTGAGAAGGCCCAAGTATACTCACTCTAGGGCCATGGAACTTCTAGTTTTCCATGAGGTGAGAAAGTCCAAAAGAGGAGATACATACACTAGTTGGTATGCACACACAAACAAAAAGGTGGCTATGGGGAAAGTTATGCCACTAGATGGGCTTCCTGCTCAACCATATCAAAGTTATACCTCCTGATAACTTTAACAAGGTGCCACAAGGAAAAATGTCGATTCGTACTCCATGACACAAGCAAAGCTCCATATGCTTAGAACTCATGAAAAGAAGGAAGGTACGACATGTATGCAAGGTGGCCAAAATTCAAAATATAAAAATGAAAAAGTGTAAAAATGCAAAAATGTAAAATGTAAAAGATGTTCAAAGGAGTCTTGTTAGGTTCATGCAAAATCAGTCACTTAGGGAACATTGTGTCTAATGTCTCCAAGAGAGGACCAATCAAAGAATAGTATATTCACAACTTATGGGATGCAGTGCATTGCATTAGGCCACCAAGAGGAATGTAATATGCTAAGATATATCACACATATGAAGGACATCATACCCAATGTCATCCACAAAGTGACGAATGCATCGTATGAATGACAAGGCTTCACTAGGAATAAAGAATGCAAATGAATTAATGGTAATCTATGCCCCCACTTTAAAGGAATTGCTACACACTGTTCTATGATAAATTACTTTAAAGTAGCAAAGGAAAGAAAATGGAAAAAGAAAACAAGACATGAGAGCCAACTTTGAAAGCCCTATGCCAAGTCATATGCTTTCTAGTAAGGCTGCATCATGTAAACAAAAAAGAAAAGAAAGGGAGTTTCCCCCTAGAAAGAAACACACCAAACACATAAGGGATCTATGTAATAGGGGTCAGTATGTGTTTGACTTGTTGCACCAAAAGATTGACCTATCAATGCACGATGAAAACTTCAATTAAGAACCATAGGAGGTGGTTAGACAATGTCACAAACCTAAGCTCTAGTGCTACAAGGAAGATCAAGGGTCACATCTTGCAACAATCCCCTATAGCACAAGCATTGGGTTTGAACCTGTGACAAACTTTGATACCAATTATTGGACTTGTCATTGCACCAAAAGATCGACTTATCAATGACCGATACAAGCTTTGGTTAAGAACCATAGGAGGAGGTTAGACCATGTCACAAACCCAACCGCTAGTGCTAGTCTAAGAAAGACCAAGGGTCACACCTTGCAACAATATGTTCGTTGCTGCAATGGATTTTATGAAAGAGCTCAGAACTGTCATCATTCCCCAATACACATAGAACTAGAAGAATGACACAAAGAGAGTGAAATCAAAAGAAATAGAAAGTCCATTTTGGGTCAACATGGAAGAGACATTGCAGTCTCAATGATTTGCATCGTTCAAAAAAGGAAAACACAAGCCAAAAGAAAGAGGGAAAAAGAACATGAATTTTTTTTTGGGTCAACATGGAGACATTTCAGTCTCAATGCCTCGCATCATCCCCAAAAGGAAAAATACAAGAAAAAGATTAAAAAAAAAAGGGGAAAAGGGGCTGATTGGGTCAACATGGAAGGGACATAGGGCATCCTCTATGCTTTGCGTCATCCCAAAAAAGTGAAAAAGAAAAGGAAGCATGGCATATAGAAGAATAGAGATACAAATTGAAGAAGTGTACAAAGAGAGGGAACATCAAACACACGTTACGATGGAACACGATACACACATGAAGGAGGAAGTAAAGAAAATGGAAATCAACCATTAACTAAGTTATTGGTTTCTCAATCTTAAGTGGAAAAGAAATAACATAGTTAAAAGAGACAAAGGGAAATGCATTACAAGGACAAGGCTAACACTTTCTTGCCCCCACAAAGTGTAAAGGAAAGAATGAGCTAAGGTGAGTGATGGAAAAGGATCATGCAATAGTGAGAATAAAGAATTCTACAACTATGGCATGATGGGGAAACAGTCGATATCAGTTAAGTGATACTTATCATGTATGTCCTTCTATGTCTGACATTCTTCTATTTGATGGCCAAGGATGCAATGATATTTATGAAATTGTATGTTAGAATCTTTAGGGTGAATAACCAACCTATTCATAGGCAGTAAAAGTATAAGACCTTTGTTTAAAATTAGTTGAAGTCTCCTTTCACATTCATGTGGAGGATGTGTAGGAAATTTGAGTTTCTTTAATTTGTAAGGTCATTTTCATTTGCTAGGTTCTCCTTGTTCATGAATAGAAAGATGAAGAGGACCCATGGGGATCATAGCATCCTTTCCATTAGAAGGGGATAATGGTTGTTCATGTGGAAGAAGAATGTTCAAGTCAGGAGGAGTATCAAGGATCATTGAACCATCATCCCGAAGTCTCCTAGGTTGAAAAGGGGATCTATCAAGATGAGAAGGATCGTGATAACCTAATCCTATTATGTTTTATTCTATAGGTTTTTGTTCAAGGAGTTGATGAATTTCATGTTCATCTATTGTGTCACAACCTTGTTTACTTAGAATAGTAAAGCCTTTTCCATATGTTTCTTGAAGATGTATGGGAGTATTTGTGACTTTGTGATTATAGAATGGTTGTGAGTGTGGTTATGTAGGGGAACTATGTCCATTTGAGGGAGGAACCTTAGGTCCTTCATTGATTTTAGGATGTAAGTATGCAAAGTGATCAGGAGGTGCACTATTAGGGAGATCTTGTGTCCTAATGGATGGATAAAAGGCTGCATTGGCTTCTTGGCTATCAAGGAATTTATTGTAAAACATGTTCATGCTATCATCATCTTCTCCAATGATGTATACTTCACAAGGAGGAAAATCATGAGGAGTTGAAGGAGCATGAGGCAGTTCAATGTCATTAGGGTCACAACCAAAGGCACAATGGGACATGTCTACCAAGGATTTTAAGGAGTTCCATAACTTATCAAAATAAAATGGCATGATGCAAGTAAACTAAGATGCAATAAATGATTAAAAACACAAAGCAACTAGAAAAAACAGTAATGCAGAAAAATGCTAGAAAAATGCCAAAAATGTTGTTTACAAAGTGATATTTTTTTATGTTTTTAAGAAATTTTAAAATGATTCTAGTGCTATATAGAATGAAATTAACAATGCAAAATGCAGTCTTTCATTTTTTTCAATAATATTCAATGCAAAAATGAAATTTGAACAAATCTTTCACTAATGCAATGTGAGAAGTCCTAAAATGAAAGAACAAAACAATACCCTAATTGAATGTTAATGCAAGTGTAATATATGATGCAATATGTAAATAAAATCAGAAATGCAAAGTATTTAAAATGCAGGTTCACCAAAATGAACCGTATACTTTTTGGCACCAATGCACTTCTCTAGCTCTTCTAGGGTTTTTCACCTAAAAGGAGAGAGTTAGGGCCAAAAATGCTAAAGGGTTCATTCAAATTATGAAATGTAGGATGTAATTAAGGATAAATGAGATTATATAAATGCAACTAAGCAATGTAATAGACTAATTATAAATGCAAAACCTAAGACATATGCAATGTTTGAAAACACACTGTAATATGCAAATAATGAATGAAAAGATGAATAAATGAAAAATAGAAAGAGAAAGGTTGAATCAAAGTGCACCTAGGAAAGATTTGAGGAATCTGGAATGGTCTGAATTTTGTTTGAAATTACTAAAAATTAATAGTGGAACTCATTTGCCCAGGGTGGCGAATTAGTCCTAATGTTGGTGAAAAACTGTCGGAAGCAAGTTTCTAACTATCGAGATCCAAAATCTGAAAAAATCTATATTTGCAATCTTAAGGTGGGACTCATTTGCCACTGATGGAAAATCAATCCTCTCCCAAAATTCTGAGAAATCAGGAGACAACTCTACAACACCAAATCTGGAAATGTCTGCTTATCGAGTTGCCAGAGTCAATTTTGTAGGAAATGGACAGAAAACCTTCTCCAAGGTTGAAATAGAATTGATTTGATTTGAATCACCTAGTTGAATTTTTGACCAATCTTCAATCACCTAAATGCTTGTTAAATCTACACACAAATGGAAGAGGGGAAACATGGTTGAAGGTTAGGAAATAAGGGTTTGCCTTGTTCAAACGCCACTTTGGTAATCAAACCCTTAACAAAATAATTAAATGCAAGAGAATGATAAACAAATAACATGAAAATGATTTCAGCTTACCAAACCCTTGTTGATGAAAATATGAAGTTGTGTTAATGGATGCTCCAAAATGCTTGAATAATGCTTGATTTGATGTTGTAAGATGCTGGGATGCTTGAATGTGATGTGAGACTGAATGCTTGAATGAATAGGTCTTGAAATGGATGTAAAAACACTTATTTATACAATCTTATGCCTTAGTAACTCGTTAATACCTCATCACAAGCCAACATCAAGTGACTTTGAATAAAAACCTGAAAGGAAATTTTAAAAAATTTGAACTTGGAGCCAAGGGGGACTCATTCACCACCCACGGTGAATGGGTTCCACCTAGGACTTGAAAATGGGTGTCGGGAATTATTTTGTATTTAATGTTGTTTGTCGGGCTTACATTCAAAAATACACTTAATTAAGCTTTATAAGGGCATAAAGGGGTAAAATAAAGCATAAGAAAGGGATAAATATTGAAGTTTCGCCTAGAAAAGCATGAAAGCTTGTTACAAGACTTTACAACACTTCAAATTAGGACTTGATTAATGATGAAAAGGTGATTTTTAGGTAAGTTGTAATGAATAGAGTCTAGAAGAGTGTAGAAATGCTTTACAACACTTCACATCACCTTCACAAGACATCATTATTTGAATTTTAGTACCTACATATGCATGTTCAAGGCATGTTATATCATAAAATCAAAGAAAAATATACCAAAAATCATGAAACAACACCTAAAAGGCCATATAAATGACGAGGGGCCATTTTATACGGCACAATAAGCTTTTGTCTATGGATGTATGGATGAGTTGATAGATTGTAGTTGGTTCTAGAAGTAGTAAACATGACGAGGATGTGTCTTTCATTCTTGGTTTTCAAGTTCTTTTGAGAAAGTTTGATTAAAAGAGGAAAGAACGAGTTGCAATGTTGTTTTGGGTTACAGAGTAGTGTTTTGGTGTTGCTTTGAATTTTTTTATGTCAGAGATCTAATTGTGCATTTTGGGTATGTTGATCAAAGGTGCTCAGAAGTGTTGTATTTAGAATTTTGTGTGTAGGATCTCTAGTGTGTTGTATTGTAGAGATGTTTGAAAGAAGCATCTTTACTTCGTATTTCTCTATGAAGTGGTTTCTAGTCTTCTGGATCTAAAGATGTGCTTATAGTGTTGGTGTCTTTTTTCAGTTGAATTTTTTTGAGGTTTGGTACTCTAGAATTTAGTTTATTTAGTTACATTGTATGATTGATCTGCTTGAGTGTATTGGGTGTGTAAATTTTTAGGTGAAAGTTTTTGCGAAGGAGTTTGTTGAATTTTAGGGTGTGTATAGAATATTCCAGATTATGTTTAGGTGACATTTGTTTTCCATGAGTTGTTGTCAGATCAAAGGAAGCATGTACTTAAAATTTTAATAGTGTTTACATGGGTTACAGTCAACCTTCGTGTTTACACTAATTGTGGTAGATGTTTATTATTTGTAGAAGCATGTTGTAGTGTGGTGTTATATATTTGGTTCCCAGATAAGGTGTGGTGTGGTTTGATTTCACTTCTATTCACCACATAAGTTTTTTGGTGCAAAACCAATCTTAGATAGTGGTATAAATATGAGTTGAGTTGTTGGAAGATGATGATATAGACAAGATAGATGTGAGGGATGTGAGTTCCAACGTTGTAATGTGTGAATTTGAGAATGTCAGAGTGAGCTTTCATGTGTTAGATCATTGAATGTAGTGAGCAAAAGGTTTCTACACTTCTTCAATGAGATTATGAAGGTGTTTATGATATCATGGTGGATTCTCTTGTTGTACTAAGATAAATTTTTTACTATAACATTCTTTTCTATTTTGGTAGTGAGCCTTTGGAAATGAGCCTTTCTTTCTCTTGAGCAACGAGCCCTCTAGGAGTGAGCCCTATTGTATTTAGTGTTGATATTACTTTATATTGTGAACTAATCCTCATTGTGGTTTTTGCGATCTTGGAATTTTGACATAAATATGGTGTTCTCTTGTGCATTGTGTTGATATGTTTTAGTTTTTGTTATTTTCCATTTATGCTTAAACATCATAATAGATTAAGGGTTAATTGAATTAATGTGGATCTAAATGTTTGTGAGGGTTTTTAAGTTTTAAGGTACAACTAATTCACCCCCCTCTCACTTGTCTTGTGCATTCAACAAGCCATGTTTTCTCATGGTTATCCTACTCGACCTCAGTATTAAGTTTGTAATCATGGATTTGATGGTTCTTATTGGGCAGAATATATTAACAACAGAAGATCGACCAACTCATAGCTATTCGAAATATTTATTTGTGTCGTTAGTTGAATGAGTAAGTGGCAGCTATTCATGTTTGCAATAAACCTATTTGGCTCACACGTTTGTGTTTAGATGTTGGGCTTGATATAAGATACATCACTATATTTTCTAATAGTTAGAGTGTCATTTTCTTACCGAAAAAAACTATTTTTCATGTTAGAACAAAGCACGTGATTTTCAATTTTATTTTTTGGTGATATGGTTGAATATGGAAAAGTGAAGTTAGAGAAGGTTGGTACTTTGGAAAATATTGTAGATACAGTGACAAAGTTAGGGAGCATTGAAAAGTTTAGATGATGTCTACAGTCTATGGTCCTCACAACCACTATCAATTAAATCTTGTTACTTCTATTGGCTCTTCAAAGGTGTTCGACAAATGGGAGAGTGCTAGGATAACCAAGGTTTCTCAACATTTGTTTATTCTTAGCATGTTTAATTATTTAATGTTGGAATTATATTCATTAATTATCCTTTGTTGTATTGTGAGTTACAACTTGCAATTTCTATTTCCGTGGAGGATTCTAAATGTAGGTTACCATTTACAGGTGGAATTGTGCATGAAGGGAATTTATTTTTCATGTTGAGTTTACATGGAATGTGAGTTTTGGAGGTGTAGTTATGTTTTGATAGGTGCGGTTTTTGCATGTGCAAGTTTAGTGAAATTGGTAGTTACAATATTACATGTGGTCACAATTGGAAACTTACCTTTATGCATGCATAGTGGTTTTGGCACTTTCCATATTGCATCCTCAGCCTTTGACATTCAATTTTAGAAATGTCTAATTAATGCATTGTTAGCTCTTATATATTGAGCACTTGTATCTTGGAGTTTTAGATTGTTGTATTGTTGAGATATCATTATGCTATCGGATTGGATCAAGAATTTTAGTACGGACAATTTTTTTTATTCTAACAATTTTTTTATTGATAATACATTATTTAGACTCTTGGAGTGTGAGATTTTTTGTTATAAAAGTTTTTTCCCCACATATATTTGGTGTTGTATTTTAATTGTGTCTCTAATATTGCTTATCTTACCTGTTTTGTGCATCGTCTTTATTGTAATTGAATATGGATTTGAAATTGAAATTTTTTTTACATTATCTCCTCTCATAGATTGGTGTTGGAAATCCTTTCCTTGTACCCAACTTCCTTTTCATATTTGTTCAGCCCATTGTTGATCCAATTGTAGCTTCTTTTCAACACCATGCCTTAAATCACATTGTAGGTGCTTTAGACTCCTACCTTGACTTTGATACCAAAACTAGATAAACTGTCTAAAAAGTTTGAAAGAAAAATTGAAGATTAATACATTAAAACTATATTCTATCTTTACTAATTGGAGGGAATAAAATTAAAACTGTTTAGTTGCATATTCTTCCACATGCCCGAATGTATTGAAGGAAAAATCTAACCTGCGTTTTCTTTATAGAGGAATGCAACATGGTTTGTAGCAAATCCTCTTTACCTGTTTTTCTTGCCGTGGAATTTTCTTTGCATAAAACTATTTCAGCTCATCTTTAAGCTCTTCCTTTCAAAACGGTGAATGGTTTGGTCTATCTGATTTTCTTTTCTTTTCCACTAATTACGCGATCTAATAACAAAGGTGAGTTATTTGAAGATTAATACATTAAAACTATATTCTATCTTTTCTAATTGAAGGGAAAAGAATTAAAAGTGTTTAGTTGCATATTCTTCCACATGCCGGAATGTATTGAAGGAAAAATATAACCTGCGTTTTATTCATAGAGGAATGCAACATGGTTTGTAGCAAACCCTCTTTACCTGTTTTTCTTGCCCTGGAAATTTTTTTGCATAAAACTATTTCAGCTCATCTTTAAGCTTTTCCTTTTAAAACGGATAATGGTTTGGACTAAAGGTGTGTTATTTGAAACGGTGCACTGGTTGGCCATCTATAAGTAAACAGTTAGATTATCCCTTTTGTATATGCTCGTGTCTATCCGTAGAAGTTAAACGTTTTCTAGTGTGCTTTACTATAACATGGAACAACTGGATTGCTGTATATGTGGAAAAGATTTGGCTGGCTCTGGGGAATGTGATTGCCGTTACCTCCCTGAAAGCGAAGAGGATGCGAAAAGAAACAGGCAGAGTTTTATTGAACTAATAAAATGTTGTATTACATTAGGGGTTCCCAACCCCTCAGAAATGGCCATCACAGATTTCCCTTTCCATTTTAATGCCGAAGACGAAATTGTCAAGGAAATATGTTTGTATGCGAATTGTTCTCAATTTCTTGTCACTGAATTTGGTATAAAACCAGTTACAGATTCAAACTCTATTGAGAACGAGAGAGTTGAAAATGAGAATAGGCAATCTTATACTCTTCCTGTGAGGATAATGCATTGGCCATATCATTGGGAGGGTGATATGCTTTGGGTATCTGATCTGTGTAGTTCAATGATCCAAATTGTTGGGCATGGACTAAATTGGCAACAGCTCTTAGAAGACGTTGAATCAAATAAAGCAGAGTTAAAATGGATTTATATATACATGGTGCCCCCTACTGCGTCTGACTATCCTGATTACTTTGATTATGAGGACCATGTTCAAGGAACTGAAACTTTTTCTCATCACTTAAGTGATAATGAAGGTGATTTCATTCCAGACCATGGTGAAGATCTTGAAACTCGAGGAGCAGCTACGAGTGCAGTGGCAAATTTAGTAAGAGAAACAATAGAGAGGAATAGAGACTTCTTGTGTAGTATATGTCAAGATGTGTTGTTGGCTGGACAGAAAAGCGTGAAAATGCCTTGCAATCATGAATACCATGAGGGATGTATTTGTCAATGGCTGGCAACGTCAAACTTCTGCCCGGTCTGTAAGTATGAACTGCCAACTGATGGCCCAGATTATGAAGCACAAGAACAAACGACAAATAGATGAAATATACACCAAAGTATTTTTTACTTCTTAAACAATAGAAGATATTATCTCTCTCTTCAACTTCTGGTGATGCAATCAATTTACGTTATGGACGTGAAATGCTTGAATTCCTATGGTGAAATGGAGAATTTCAAATTACATATCCATAAGTTTGAAATAACATTCGGTATATATTCTTATTTATGGGACTGCTTAAGTATATCTAGTGTCGAGGGTAGATAAGTTGTTAATTAGATAACATCCAGTTTCATTAACTTCTTATGCAGGATTAAAATACCATTCTTTTTTAATGAATTTTAAATTAAAATAATTTTTTATTATTAATTATCTGATAGTTATTTAAATTAATGATTATTAAAGTATTGTTTATACATAAGATCATATAACACAGCAATAAATATTTGATAAATATATTTTTATTTTAAATTATTTATTTTTCAAACAATTGTATTTATACTATGTACAATTATGAAATTTTAAATGTTTTGATATTGTGATATAATGTTTAATTAATTATTTTTAATGTAATGTACAAATATTTTATATATGTGAGTTGGGTTTTAAGGACAATACAAGCTTTTGTGAGCATTTTGTTTGTTTTTTTTAAGCATAGATTTTATAAATAAAATAAACTATTTGAAATCATATAGAATGCTAGGGGCTGGGAAAAACTCATCATCATTTTTTTAATAATTTTTCTTAATTCATAAGCAAATATTATGTTCCTTCAAGAAATAAAACATTCAATGGAGAAAATATTAGGCACTTCTTTAGTGCTTTAGAAAGGTAGTCAATGTAAGTGTTTTGGAGCTCAAGGTTGTGCAAGAGGATTAGCTTGCCTTTGTGAGCCTCCTTAACTTACAACTTTTACTTGACTAGAAAGTAAGCATTATATTTCATTGGTGGGTATTTTTTTGATTCAATAAGTTATTTTCTTATCAAAGTTTTAAGAAAAAATTTCAAGGGTCACATATTTAACCTTTTCACTCTAATTACTTCATTTATATTCATTTCAACACTACTCTAACATGGTTTCAAATATAGGAATTTTAAAAATCTTCCATTTTTTTGAATCTTATAATTAGCCTTAATATTAATGTATTATAGAGAGCCAAAAAAAAAGCCATTGTTGACTATAGAAGGTATGAGAAAGTAAAAATTCTAATAACTTTTTCTTTTTGACATAATCATATTTCTCTTTTTTGTTCTTACATATACTATACAATTTTTAAAAGAGCCTTTTGTAATAGCCAGACAAAAAATGTCTATATCTTTTTAATTGGTTGATAAAAAATTTGATTGATGACATTGCTCAATAGTTTCTAGGTCTAGATATAAAAAATTATGTGTGTTCTTAGAAGATTTTTAATAATTTTTGTGGTTTAGATTGTTATTCCCTATCAACCAAATTTTTAAAATGGTTTATACTTTAAAATCTATAGGTCCTTAGATTTTGAATAATGTTTTCATTATTGTTTGTTGCTAATACATCCTTATGTATTTTCTATGGGTTATTTCTCTATTGAAAAGTACCACAAAGGTTTTAGCTAGTTTTACATCTCAAAAACCTTGTTTTCTATGCCACTAGAATTTTAATTTCAATTTTAACTCACATCATTAACATTTTCTACTGCAAAATTTATTTCCTATGATTGCATCAATAACATATCCCTATTTTTTGTAAGCCATCTTCAAATTACAACCTACAAAATGGATTTAAAATGCAAACTTAAAAATCAACTTTGAAGTTTTAACTATATACAAACTCAAAAATTTGACCTACTAGTGCAATCTAATCTTGGAACTACATCTATATTTCTAAGTCCAAACTACTAGAAGAATCTAAATTTTGGACTATTTTGGACTTCTAGACATTAACTAAAACCTACTTCTATAGGATTTCAAACACTAGTGCTTTTAGTTAGAACCTATGTGTTGTAGACTTTAATAATCTTCAATAATTTTGTAGTACTTGTCTCAGAGCTCAAGAATGTGAAGCATCTCTACAACATTTCAAACTTTCAAAATATGTTTCAAATTTCCCTCGATGTAATTAGTTATATTTTCTATCCTTCAAGTGAATATTATATATTTTTTTACATATATTTTACAATCTTGATAAATCCTATTCTTCTAAAAATATATAAAATTATTCATGTATTATAAATAGTCAATTTAAGCTTTGAAAGTTGTCATATTTTTAATCAAACAAGTATTATTTTTTAACATACATACTTTACAAAACTAATAAAAGTTGAGGGGTTTGTAAGGAACAATTTCAAGTGCTTCTTTGTGTTTCAATATGGATCCTAAATTGATATCCAAAATCCACACACCTATCAAACTTGAAATATTAATTTATTTATTTTTTAAAGTGGTTTGAAATATTATGTTTTTAAAAAAAAAGAAAAAAAGTGGCTTGAAATATTAAGGTTCAAGACCTTCTTCAATCTAAATGCTTATGGGAAATGTTAAGTGAACAAAAAAAAAAAGGAGGGAATATGAGAAATGTGTATATCTAAACAATTAGATGAGTTCATGGGATCCTTGGCTTACATATTTTTCATAATATTCAATTCCATTTGTATCTTGTGCACCACAAACATAAATGTTGGAAAAATTAAATTATTTTATTTGGTACAATCAATGAATTTCTTTCCATTAATTTTTATGTTGACATGATGACCTTATCCCCAATTTAATCCCTTAAATTAAAGACTTACAAGTTAAAATCAAGTCTCTACTTTCTTATCTTCAATATTGAGGGAAGGATAAATTAGAGAAGGAATGTTTTTTTCATCTTCTAAAAGATGGAAGTCCCATATTAGATATTTTATTCTACATTAACTCTTTAATGAATTCTCTCTTTTTAAAATTCAACATGTTCACTTTTGAACAATTTAATTCTCTCTTTTTAAAATTTAGCATGTTCACTTTTGAACAATTTTTTAAAGACTCATGAGGAAAATTTTAACTTACTCACAATGGATTCAATTAATTTTTTATAAATTCAAGAACCAATGGTAGAAATATCTAAAATTAAAGGAAATAAGTCTTCAAAACCAAATATGAAACCAAATTTGGTAAATAAAATTTTCACAAAGAAGAAGTAATTTAATACTCAAACTACTACTTCTTATAAGATAAGATTTATTCCATAAAAAATAAAAAATTAGTGGACTATGTACTTTTTATGGACAATAGAATCATATGTCAACTATTTATGGATTGAAACTATGATACAAAAATGTGACACAATTTCAATCCAAAAATAGTTGACATTTGATTATCATGGCTATGGAAACTTGATGCTTTTAATCTATATAATCATGAAATTATTTTTTTCATAAATAAGTTATAACCTTAGAAGAGACCATGAAAAAACCCAAAAATGATATTCCCAAACATAGAAATGGTTAAGAATTTAAAGATAAAGGTTTGGACTTGCCACTTACGTTTAGATATTCGACTTAGGAGTTTCTCATGACATGGAAACTCAAATCTTAATGAGTCTCTTTCTAACCATAGTTATTTTAGATTGTAGTGGGTAACTCTACATAGTTTCTAATTTTAGAATTAGATATTTTTTAGATGAAGACTAATTGAATTCAATATGTAATCTATGTTCCTAATAATTTTCCCATATTATCTCCATATACCAAATTTATAATACTAGGGATAGAAAGATAGGCGATTTCTCCCCACATGATGTAGTTATTTAAGAACTATAATATCTTGAGGAAAAATTAATCTTCAAGAAAAGTAGATTATGGGTCTATATTATATAGGTTATGTGTGAGTAAAATATGAGAATCAGGCCAATTAATTCAAAAGGCACAGTTGATGCAATGTGTTATATTAAGGAAACCAAATTTAACAAAACAAACAATAAATCAATTGCTCAAAGTTGTTCCATCGTCCTCTATTCTTAAGGATCTTGTATTAGTGCTCTCAAGTTTTAGGTATGCACTAAACTATTGGGATGACACCTAAGAAATGAGAAGCCATTAAACTAAAATGCAAGAAACTATACTTACATCTACATTATTGATGAATTTGATGGATGATATGCTAAATGATGTGCTAAATGATGCAATGACAAAGTGATAAGCTAATGGTTATGCTATGGAAATGCTATAATGATAATGCAAAAAATTAAGTTCCTAGAAATGAAATTGCCATTATAACACTACTTGAAATCAAATGCTAAGCTCTCAAATGCTTAAAGCATTTTTGTAGAGTAGATTTATGCTATGCTCTTTGTATGAAAAGCTGTAAATGAGCCTCTATTTATAGATTTCACCAAGGCATCAAGTGATGTGGCAGTAATGGACAATTAGGATTCAATTTGGAGAGATCAATGGCTAAAGCGAAGAGGTTAGAGAGAATCGGGGAAGTTATTCCCTTTAATAGAACAAGCTTTCCAAGTGTAGAAGGGAATAAGTGGAAAGGAGAAGCGATGTGTCTCTAAGGTTGTTAAAATTATTGAGGATAAATGCCCATTTAGAAATTAGAAATAATTAATTTCATGTGACACATGGTGAGGTGGAAGATGAGGTGGAAGGAAGTTAGAAAATATGGAGAAATGAGACAAAATTTGAATTAAAAATACAAATTTAATGAGAGGGAATTAATCAAATAAAAAAAATTAGTTAAATTTGTTTATTTAATTAAATCATGAAGAAAGTGGTTTAGATAGGAAGAATTAAGAAATATGAACTATATAAATAAATTTTGTAATTTATTTATAAGTAGAGGAAATAAAGATTTTATTAATTAAATAACTAGTATTTAATTAATTTTCTCCAGACCAATTTTGGATGTATGCATTTTTCCGCTCTTTGAAGTGATGTATTTACACATTGCTTCAAAGAAAAATTTGTTAGTGCTGATAAAATTTTGATAATCCCCTAGATAGTGATTTTGTAAGGAAAGCTAGATGCGGAAGCAACTCTCCTAATGTCAAAACCTTAGGGAAGAATGCAAAGACACTTTTAAATTTTTACAATTATAGTCCAATTAAGATGCATAAGAAAGAGATAACAGAAATAGAGAATTAGACATACACATATGAACACCAGATATACATGGGAAAACCCTTACGGGAGAAAAACCCACCACACCAAGAGAAGTCACTTTGTATTACAGTAATAAATATTACATATAGAGTTCTGACTTATCTTTCTGATGTCAGTTTACAATAGCATACACCATGAACAACCTTGTTACAGAACATTCACGTTATAGTCTTCAAAAAATAGAATTCATCCACTAATCATAAAACCATATAGCAATCCATCAATCCATCGAACCAGACATCATCTGCTATTCCATACTATATTCATGTTGTTCCTGTCTATCAAACTTCCTCACAAAACTGCCACAACGAACTGTCTCCCAACGGTTCCCATTCGGCTTCTCTGATTGGTCGACTACAAGCCACATAGGATAGTCTTCACTTGGTCAAAAGGCTTCAATCTATGTTAGCATGTTGGTGAGACACTATCCATGTCTCCCCGATGCCACACAGCCAGCATTCGATATCGCCAAGAGTTCATACTATCAGTAAGATGTCATACCAAGTCCAGAAGACTATCACTAAGACTTCCTCATGTCACCAAGACCTCATACCGAATTCTTCACATGTATCGTTATCACAAAGATTCATCGCTATCGATGAGATGTCATATTGAAGCTCCATAAGTCACATAGACATGAGTGTTCACATCGGAAAGACAAACATCTTTCGCTGAGAGATCATATCGAACATCTAAGACTCTCTCCGAAGGCTTAAGAAAAAACGTTGTCGGCGAGACTTCGTTCATTGCTAAGACTTCACACTGAGACCCCTTTCGTTGTCCCAATGACTTCAATGCAAAACCATTCGGAAGGACATAACACATCGGTAAGAATTCTTACCAAGCCACCGCATGTTACTCCGAGTGTATACTATCGGTGAGACAAACCAACTATTTCCAGGAGTTCATAGCGAAACCTCCATGTCACCCTGAAGACACCAAGTGAATGCTATCGGCGAGACATTCCTATCAGTAAGACCACATATCGAAACATCGTAAGTTACTCTGATGACCACATGTGGAACACCCTGATGGCAAGACTTTAGCTATCGCTGGGACTTCACACCGAAGTAAGCCTTTCGGCCAAGGGTCCCCCTGATATAAAATATGAATGGTCTATCGGCCAGAGATTTCCACTTGGCATAGGGTTACAACGACTGTCACAAGTCATAGCGATAAGCTCCTTCGACATGAGTTAAACATTGTCTTGGCAACCTATACAAACCACAAGATCCAAAGCTGCTAGTCAGCCAGACCCAAAGCATGTCACACCGACTTGGCTCTCTTGGAGGTTTCAGGTTGTGAGATTGAGGCATATATTTCCAACAATCTCCCACTTGAAAAAAATCACACAGGCACCTCCAGAGCACAACAAAACTACTAAAAATCATGGGCACTAAGGCCCATTGAACTGGCACACCACCTGAACTTGTCTGTGCTCATTGGCTTCATCAATGCATTTGGAAAATTCTCTAGAGTATCAACTTTTTCCAAACTGACCTTTCCATCCTCCACCATATCTCATACAAAGTGGTATTGTACATCTATATGCTTCTTCCTAGCATGGAAAGTAGGATTCTTTGCCAGAAAAATTACACTTTGACTGTCACAAAAAATAGTTATTTTCCCTGCATCAAAACCAATGTTAGAACACAAATGTTTTAACCAAACTACTTCCTTACAAGCATGTGTGGCTGCCATGTATTCAGCCTCTGTAGTGGACAAAGCGACTACAGCCTGCCGCTTACTCATCCAACTCACTGCATTACCATTCAACATGAAAGTATATCCATTGGTGGACCTCCTGCTGTCAATGTCCCCTACCCAATCAAAATCCACATAGCCTCAAATATTGAGAGTCCTCTGTGATTCAGCCAAGTTCCCATGGTAACACAAAGCAAACTCTGAAGTGCCCTTCAAATATCTGAAAACTCTTTTCACAACATCCCAATGTGTCCTTCCAGGATTAACCATAAACCAACTAAGAACTCCTACTACTTGGGCAATGTCTAGCCTTGTACAGACCATTGCATACATAAGACTACCAACTGCACTAGCATAGGGTACACTGGTCATGTCCTCCATCTCAGTAGGAGATTTTGATAGTCTTCAACAGATAGCTTCATTTCCTACAAGACTGGAACAACTAGCTACTTGCAATCATTCATGCAAAATCTCTCTAGAACAGTCTTGATATACTTACTCTGACTGAGCCAAATTTTTCTACTATTCTTCTTCCTAGTTATCTCCATCCCTAGAATATACCTTGTTGCACCAAGATCTTTCATTTCGAACTTAGTAGACAACTGAGACTTAAGATCAGAAATCATCAACTTACTATTGCCTATGAACAACATATCATCAACATAGAGAGCAATAATAAACACTCGATCACTTTCAGCTTTATAATAGACACAATGATCAGATTTTCACCTCACAAATCCCAAAGACAATACAAAAGTATCAAATTTCTGGTACCACATTCTAGGTGACTGCTTTAACCCATAGAGAGACTTCTTTAATTTGCAAACCAATTTTCCTTTATCTTTTTCAACAAAGTGCTCCAGTTGGGACATATAGATTTCTTATTCAAGATCACCATGAAGAAATGTTGTCTTCACATCCATCTGCTCGATCTCTAAGTCATACGCTATAGCAAGTGACAAAATAAATCTGATAGATGTCAGCTTAGCTACAAGAGAAAATTTTTCTCCATAATCAATTCCCTCTACCTGGGAATAACCCTTTGCAACCAACCTCACCTTATATTTTTCCACACTACCATCCAAACAAATCTTCTTTTTAAATACCCATTTGCAGCCAACAACTTTTTTGCCTTTAGGCAAGGGCACCAAACTCCAAGTGTCATTCTTTTCTAATGATGCATTTCTTCAATCATGGCTTCCAACCAAGAGTTTGAATCAGACATTCTAAATGCCTCTTTCACAGTCCTAGGCTCATCAATGTTGGAAATTAAAGCATAGGCACAAGTAGAATCTATCAAAGAAAACCCATACCTATCAAGTTGCTTTCTTTTATGAGTTGACCTCCTCACTTGTTGAGGTTGAGGTTCTTCTTCTTCTTCTTTAGAACTTTCAGAACTACCTGAGCTCACATTTTGAATTTTGAATTTCTCTTTATCTGGTGTCAGAGGAATTTCAACTACATCCTTATTATTTTCTGACTTTGTCTCTGACTGCAGGTCCATGGTAGAAGGCTTCAGCTCATGAAAGATTACACTTCTATTGTATACAACCTTCTCTGTATCAGGATTCCAAAGCTTGCAACCTTATATGCCAACACTATAACCAATAAAAATACATTTGATAGCCTTGTTCTCCAACATAGATATTTTCTCATACGACACATAAGCATATGCCTCACAACCAAAAACATGAATATGTCTTAAAGAGGGCTTCTTACCAGACCACGCTTCCAAAGGTGTTTTCTCAACAAGAGCAAAATTTGGAGAATGATTAATCAAGTAACATGAAGTAGCAACAACCTCAGCCCAAAACTTCTCCTCCAAGCCAACACTACTCAGCATACTTCGTACTCTCTCCATCACTGTCCTATTGAATCTTTCTGCAACTCCATTTTGTTGTGGAGTATAAGGTGTAGTCTTATGTCTTTTAATCCCATGGTCTTTCAAATACCTCTCAAAATCATCAAAACAAAATTCATTGCCATTATCAGTCCTTAAACATTTTATTTTTCTTCTAGTCTAATTTTCTACAAGGTTCTTAAATTCCTTATACCGACTGAACACTTTTGATTTACTTTTCAAAAAATAAACAAATTTTCTTCTCGAATAATCATTAATGAACGATACATAGTAGCTTGACTTAGACAAAGAAGGAACATTCACTGGACCAAATACATCAGAATGAATATAATCTAGCAAACCAGAAGATTTATGAGGACTGGAATAAAATGAAACATGGTGTTGTTTTTAAGATTTAAACCTTTCTCACCAATGTGGCCTAGCCTATGATGCCAGAGCATAGTCTTTTCTGCTGGAAGTTTAACTTCCATAGAGTTTACACAATTAGGAACATTTCCCTTTTTTTCTCCATGAGTAGCTTTCTGTGACTTTACAAAGACACTGTTGCATTGAACAACATGTGCATCCAGCTTGTACAAGGTACCAATATGAGCACCCCTTGCTAGCACCATTGAGCCTCTAGTCATCTTGTAGTCATTTCCAAAGAACGTGACTTACACTCCAATATCATTAAGCATACTAACAAAAAGTAAGTTTCGAGCCAGACCTGGTATATGCATTACATTATTAATTCCCTTCACTCTTCCATCAAGGAATTGAATTCTGACTCTTCCATGACCAAAAATTTCCAAAATTGAATCACTTGCCAAGTACACCTTTCCACCATTATATTCTTCATACTTCATGAACCAGTCTCTATGAGATGTCATGTGGAAAGAGGCTTCATAATCAATCAGGCAGACATCATCTGATGCCTATGTAGCCAAGGCTTCAATGAAGGAATTTGCTTCACTCTGAGAAGAATCATCATCAGAAGAATACTTCTTCTTCTTCTTCTCCTCTTTACAATCCTTTTGGACATGACTAGGGTGCCCATAGTTCTAGCACTTCAGCTTGGACTTCTTGCCAGGAGACTTTGATCTTCCCTCTGATTTCAATTTTTGGACTTCTTGTCCTTCTTCTTTCCTTTCTCTTTCGAGCTTCCTCTAACAACAAGGGCCTCCTTTGCCATCTTAGAATATTTCCTTCTCATCTCTTTTGATAACAAAGAAGCAACAACATATTCCATCTTGAAACTGGATGTTGTACTCTCAATAGCCATCACCAGGTGATCTCATGAATCTGGAAAAGAACACAATATCAACATACAACGATCCACTTCATCAATCTTCACAACAACAGATGTTAACTGTGCAATTAGCATGTTGAATGCATTCAAATGATCAGCAACAGACCCTCCTTCCTACATTCTCAAAGTGTACAACTTCCTCAGGAACAGTTTATTCACCAAGGACTTCCCCTGATAAATAGATGCCAGTCTCTTCCACAGGGAAGATGCAGTCTTCTCTTCATGCACATTCAGAAGAACGAAGTCTGCCAAATAGAGCCTTGTCAGCCCCTTATACTTTCTATCTACAAGGTCCCAATCTTCTTGCTTCATGCATGTAGGTTTAGTTCCAAACACAACAAGCCACAAATCACGATCCACTAAGAGATCCTCCATTTTGAGTTTCCACAACTCAAAATTGCTACCATTGAAATTCTCTATTTCAATCTTTCCTGATGTGCTAGCCATCTCAATCTGTAATTCAAATTTGAAAAAATTCTACAAGACTCCTACTGAATAGAAATGACACAAAAAACCCAACGTACCCACAAGGATAACACAACTGGCCAGTCTCTAATACCAATTGTAAGAAAAAATTGCTAGTGCTAATAAAATTTTGATAATCCCCTAGATAGTGATTTTCAGGAGATAATGGATATATGCCCCCTCAAGAGATAAATTAGGGAATTTTTTATGTTTTAAAGATTTTTGAAATGTTTGAAAATTTTGATGATTTCTGATGATGTTGATGGCAATTTTCTAATATGATGATATTCCAACGATTGATCTCTCGACATTGAAGAAATTAGCTACCATTTGATTAATTGATCCCTGAAAATTAAAATATCTCATCATAAATCCCACTTTAATTACCCCTTTTAATAGGCCAAAAAGTGAAAAAGACATTCATTTGCGCACTTGTGATTTTAATTTTTTTGGAGTGAGAGCAACTTGAGCAATTCAACAAAAATGGTGATCCCCTATGAGACTCATCGATTCAAGTGTGTATAGTGACATAACCCACCAATGACATACAGACCTTAGGTACAAATTTTCAAAACCCTCTGCGAATTTTTGAATTATTTTTCTTGTATTTTTAATTTTGAAATTTGATGATTTACGTAGTTTAGCGCATTAGCCATATGTACTAGTGCATCAGTTAGGTCTTTCAACACACTTAATTAGGGTTTTAATAGATTCACTTAGAGTTTTAGCGCATTTAGGCTCGATGCAGTGCATCGGTGGTCTGTAATGGTGTATCTTCCTTTTGGCACATAGGATCAAAGTTTTGGTGCACATACTGGAAGAAACAATGCATAAAATCATGTAGCGCATTGATGTAGTTTTGTGATGCATCTACCAAAAGAAGTGGCACATCCATTATTTTGGCACATTGAAGCACTGTAGTAGTGCATTGAGGATAGAATTGAAGATTGTTTGTTTTTCTCCTTGATTTTGATGATGTTCAATTGTGTCAGCTAGTGATTTGTTTTTGTTGATAGATTAGATGATTTATTGATCTCATGATAGGTGAGATTTAATAATGATGATGTTGATTTGACCTCATGATAGGGGAGGATCAAAAGTAGATGTTTGCGATATTTTTTTAAAATCTCGCTTGAGTTGATACCTGATGATTAATTGCTTAATGTTGATTGTTTTGTTAATTTTATTGATTAATTGATATGCTGATTGCGATGTGTTATAATGATAGGAGAGTGATTTAGGGAATCTTCAGTCTTGAGAGCACTTTCCATGGACTTGTGAGTTGATTCCACGATTGTCACAAGCTGATAGAGATATTATTGAGATAAGTGGATTATCTTCATTGATTGCCATGCCCCAGATTAGGATTAATTAGGGATTGCTGACTGCACTAGAAAAGAGGTGGCATAGCGACCACAATATCTTTCATCTGGCCACTAGAGAGATGACTATGAAACCATAGGATGTCTATAAGATCCTGCAGATTCCCATAATGGGTGACATTATTGTATATGATCAGGCCGAGCAGGGTGGTACACATGCTTTACACTAGATATTTCATGATGATCAGAGTAGTGGGTATGAGATGCCCTAGCATGAGATTTTTGAGAGTTATGCCCCTTTACCTTCTGTGCTTGTGGGTTTTGTCAGTGGCTTTCGATGTCTCAACAAGAGGTCAAAGGGATTGTTTGTTACATGGGGTCAGAAACTAGAGTAGATGATTCTATATGGGACTCAGTACACCTAGGGTTCATGCATGCTTGTGTAGTATCATGGTTTACATCAGGTAGTGTATCTTGGAGGTGCTAGTCTATCCACAGAGGTGACATTGTTATAGACATGGGCTTGGGAGCATATAATAGTGACACACCTAGTGACAGATAGGTATCAACCTATTGGGAGACCCTATGTCTATGGTTATACTAGCCCAATTCTCTAGCATACACTAGAAAAACTAGAGTATTGGCGATGTGTATGGGATGACCTAGATTCTGTGACATGGTGGCCATATGTGGATTGTAAGTAGTGGGTCGAGGATCACCTAGAGATTCCTTATGTTTGCACAACTAGATATCTCATTGGATGGACACATTTCATTTTTGAGAGATTCCTACTGATGATGGTACTTAGACAATATGATAGAGTGTAGGGAATTCCACAGGGATTGGCTACATATGCACAAAAATAGAAAGATGCCATAGAGTGGGGACCTATTTTATCCTACGATGTTGCTTGTGATGATTACCATAGATTACATCCACTGATTTGGGACTAGTTATCATCCAAAGATTGTGGAGGGATATATGACAAAGGATTACCCATAGTACTTTTGTGGACATCTATTTCACAGGATCTCAAGTCCTGATGAGCTAGTGTTGGCATTGGAGGATGATGGGGAGAGAGCACCCAAACGTAGGAGGGACAAAGGTGGTGGAGATGAGGGGGAGGGAGATGGTGGTGATGAGTATGGAAGAGATAGGGGAGGTAGGGGTGATGATGGTGGAGATGGAGATAACTCCCAAAAACTTTAAGCATTTCCTCAGCATACTTAGTTTCAGATATGAATATCCCATTATCAGTTTATATAATTTGTAACCCAAGAAAAAATAATAACTCCTTGAACATTAACATCTAAAATTCATCTTTCATATGTGTAGCAAATATTTTACACATTTTATCATTGCTAACTCTAAAAATGATGTCATCTACATATACAACAACAATAACCACATGCTCACTTTTTTATTTTAAGTACAAATTACTATCTGCACATCCCTTTTTGAATCCTTGTTACTGTAGGTACTAGTCTAATCTTGAATACCATTCTCTAGGTGCTTGCTTAAGACCATACAATGCTTTCTTTAATCAAAATATAATAATAATCTTCTAATAGTTGGAAACCTTTTGGTTGTTGTTGTGTTATGGAGACCAATCAGGCTTGGATAAAATCTTCATATTATTTTATTTATTAAATAATTTTTTGCACTTATATTTATGTTTCACTTGTATTTAAAATTTGGTTACAAAAAAATATTAAATGTTGGAAGTAATTAGTTATAGCTAGAAGTGATTAGTTAGACATAAAGTCTGTGGACAACTAGAAAGAGTAAATGTAACCACCCAAAGAAACTATTTTATTGGGTGCATGAGGCACAACCAATGGCCACACTTCATTGGTAATTAATGGGACATGTGTAAGATTATATTAGAACAATTTGATATGAGTTTTGACGTGTAAAATTCATGAAAAACGTTAGCAGAAAATCACATAGTAGTGGCTGGAAAAATGCACGAGAAGTTGCGGGTACCCGTAGCCATGGTTGTGTAAAACTAGCAAGTGAAAAACATGATAAAAATGTTGTTGTATGTTGTTGCATGGCTTTGCATGTCTTTGCATTTCTTTCAATTTCATTGGAGAGGGTACTTTCTAGGAGATTAATATATTTTCAACCCTCATGTTGGTGGATGTAGCCCAGATTTGGGCGAACCACGTTAAATATTTGTGTTGTCTTCTTGCTGCTATAATTTTTTGGGTTTTCTATTTCTTTGTATTATTGATGAAATATGCATTTAAATTATTGAAATCTACCTTATAAACCTAGAAAGTGGTATCATATCAGGTTTCTTTAGTTATTCTTTTCCAAAAGGTCTCACAGTTGAGTGGCAGTCTTCTAGTTGAGTGGGAGTTATGGTAGAAGAGGAAAGCTGAAGGTGGAAAAAATTAATAGGCATAACTATCAGTTATGGAAGATGTAAATGGAAGAATATCTCTATTAGAAGGATTTATGGCGGCCATTGGAAGGGAAAACCAAGAAACCCTTAGCTATGTCTGATGAGGATTGGGATAATCTAGATATGAAGGCACTTGGCAGTATTCGCTTATACCTGGCACAATCGATGTTGTTTAATATTTCAACAGCAAAGGAAACAAAATATTTGATGAAGAACTTGGAAAAAATATATGAAAATCCTTACGCTTCAAATAAGGTATTTCTTATGAAGTGTTTATTTAATATTAAAATGGTAGAAGCTGGGTTAGTTGTTGATCATTTAAATGAGTTTAACACAATTACAAGTCAATTGACTTCTGTTAATGTAAAATTTGATGAAGAAGTTAGGGATCTTTTGATTATGTTTTCTTTGCCTAAAAGGTGGAATAGCTTGGTAATGGCGGTTAGTAATTCTATTTATGATTCAAATACGCTAAAATATGATGATGTTGTTGGTGTTATTTTGAACGAAGAAATTCATAGGAAAAGATTAGGTGGTACATCCATAGCAGGTAGTGTTTTGAATGTAGAAAGCATGGGAAAAACATAGGAGAGAGGAAATAATTTTGGAGGTCATGGTAAGTCACTAGGAAAATCAAAGAACAAGAGGTCCCAATCTAGAGAAAAGAAGGATTGTTGGTACTGTGGTAAGCCGGGTCATTTAAAGAAAGATTGGTGGTCTTAAAATAATAAAGGAGACAAAAATAAAGACAATAAAGAGGCAAATGTGGTAAGTAATAAATCTAATAAGGATGCTTTGATTCTTTCCCTTGATAATGTTGATGATTCTTGGGTGTTAGATTCAGGGGATTCATTTCATGCTACGCCCCATAGAAGTTATTTTGTTGATTATGTCCAAGGGGATTTTTGGTTGGTTTATTTGGGAGATAATGAACCTTGCCAAATTATTGGTAAGGGAAGAATCAAGATTAAGTTGCAAAATGGAATCATTGGCTACTACATGAGGTAAGGAACATTCCAAAGTTAAGCAGAAATTTAATTTTAGTGTGACAACTAGATGATGAAGGTTGTGTTGTTACATTTAGTGATAAAATTTACAAGGTTACAAAAGGTGCCTTAGTGGTAGTAAACGATGTAAAAGTAGGAACCCTATATCTTTGTACAAGTCATACTGTTCCTTCTACTTTAGCTATTGCAGATAAAAATCAATAGTTAGGAACAATTGTTGTAATTCAACAGGAAGAAAATCAAACAATTGTTGTGGGTTCTAAATCAACACTATGGCATGATAGACTTGGGCATATGAGTGCAAAAGGTATGAAAATACTTCATTCAAAAAATGTTCTACCAAGTCTAAAATGTTTTAATATGGATTTTTGTGAAAGTTTTGTGTATGGAAAACAAAAGAGAGTCAATTTTCTAAAGGATGGGAAGCAAAAGAAAGATGAGAAATTGGAATTTGTGCATACGGATATATGGGAACCAACTCAAGTATCTTCTCTCGGTGGCTCTTGGTATTATGTCACTTTTATTGATGATGCAACAAGGAAAGTATGAATTTATTTTCTTTGGTAGAAATATGATGTATTTGAAACTTTTCAAAAATGGAGAAGCTTGGTTGAGAATGAGATGAGTAAAAAGTTAAAATATCTTAGATCTGATAATGGTGGTGAGTATTGTAGCAAAGAGTTTGAAAATTATTGTTCCTCTAATAGTATTTGTAGGTAGAAAATGGTTCTAATGACTCCACAGGAAAATGGAGTGGTTGAGCGCATGAATAGAAAAATAATGGAGTGTGCACAGACTATGAGATTGCATGCTAGGTTGTCTTTAAAAATGTGGGAAGAGGTTGTAAAAACTTTTGTTTATTTAATTAATAGAGGTCCCTCTAATCCCTTCAGTTGTGGTACTCCAGAGGAAGCATGGACATGTAATAAGGTGAGATATTATTTCCTCAAAATATTTTATTGTGAAGCATTTGCACATGTAGATTCAAAAATAGAACCAAGTTTGATGCTAAATCAAAGAAATTTATATTTGTTGGATATGACATTGATGAATTTGGTTATAGGCTTTGGAATTTTGAAAATTAAAAAAATGTAAGAAGTAGGGATGTCATATTCCATGAGAAAGTGTTGTACAAAGATCAGTTGTTGTAACATGAGAAGAAATAAAATTATTATGCAATGCTAGATGATACTCCAAACAACAATGTTCTAGTAGTTCCTCATGCTCCACAACAACATCAACAACAAATACCACAAACTCCTATGAATGTTAGATGATCCTCAAGGATAAGTAGACCTTTCAAAATATTTTCTCCCTCTTTGTATTCTATTTTGTTAACTTATGTTGGTGAATTGGAATGTTATGATGAAGCTATATAGGTAGATGCCAAGGTTCAATGGGAGCATGGAATGGAAGAAGAAATGGACTCCTTGTTGAAAAATCAGACTTGGGACTTATGGAAGTTACTTGTAGGTAAAAATGATTTACCAAATAAATGGGTTTATAGGTTAAAAGAGGAAGATGGAGGTAAGAAAAGATTTAAATCCAGGTTAGTTGTCAAGGGATTTGCATAGAAAAAGGGCATTGATTTTGATGAAATATTTTCTCTAGTTGTTAAAATGACTTGTATTCATACTGTTTTAAGTATTGTGGTTACTGAAGATTTGCATTTAGAATAGCTTGATATGAAAATAGCCTTTCTCCATGGTGATTTGGAAGAGGAAATATATGGAACATCCACAAGGATTTGAGGTCAGAGGTAGGGAGAAATTAGTGTGGAGATTGAAGAAAAGCTTATATGGCTTGAAGCAAGTACCTCAGCAATGGTATGTTAAATTTGGTATTTTTATGATTGAGCAAGGCTACAGTCGGTGTAATTTAGACCATTGTTTTTAATTTAAGAGGTTAGATGATGATAGCTACATTATTTTGTGTTTATATGCTGATGATATGCTTGTAGTGGGGTCTAACATGGATCACATAAAGGAGTTAAAACAAAAGTTAGCTAATTCATTTTCTATGAAGGATTTAGGGGTAGAAAAACAAATCCTTGGTATGAAGATTACAAGAGATAGGAAAAATGGAAAATTGTTTTTATCTCAAGTTGATTATGTTGAGAAGGTGTTGTAGATATTTCATATGGAGAATGAAAAAGATTTCAGCACACCTTTTCCCAGTCATGTCAAATTGACTAAGGATATGTGTCCAAAGACTCAAGAGGAGGAAGAAAAAATATCCCAGGTACCATATGCTTCAATTGTAGGTAGTTTAATGTATGCCATGGTATGCAAAAGACTGAATATTGTACATGCAATAGGAGTTGTTAGTAGGTATATGATTCATCTTGGAGTTGAGCATTGGAATGTGGTAAAATAGATTCTCAAGGATTTCAGAGGTACATCCAATAAATGTTTATGTTTTGGGGGCTCTAATACTAATTTAAAAGGCTATGTTGACTTAGATTTGGCAGGGATATAGATACCAAGTAGAGTACCATAGGTTATGTATTTATAGTTGTTGGGACAATAGTGAGTTGGATTTCTCAGTTGCAAAAGGTGGTTGGTTTATCCACCACCGAGGTAGAGTATGTTGCTGCAACAGAGGTAGAAAAGGAGATGATATGGCTCCAAATTTTCATGGAAGAGTTGGGAAAATAGCAAGCTAAAAGTTACTTGTTTACGGACAGCCAAAGTGCTATACATCTTGCAAAAAAAAAATTCCTTGCACTCTAAAACCAAACACATACAACTGAGATATCATTTCATTCAATCAGTTTTGGAGGATGGATAGGTAAAGATGGAAATGATACATACAAATGAAAATCTAGTGGATATATTTATGAAAGTAGTGACAAGGGAGAAGATGAGCTCCTCTTCAACTTCAGTTGGCCTTCAAGGTTGAATTCAAGTAAAACAAGACAACAAGGTCCAAGGTGTTGATTTCCTGTGGCAGCTATAGGGGCAATGATGTTTCGATCAATATCCAAGTGGGAGATGGTATGGAGTGGAGTCTAATCAGTCTCCAAGTGGGAAATTGCTGTGTCATGGAGACCAATCAGACTCGGATAAAATATTCATATTATTTTATTTATTAAATAATTTTTTGCACTTATATTTATGTTACACTTGTATTTAAAATTTTGTTACAAATAAATATTAAATGCTGGAAGTGATTAGTTATAGCTAGAAGTGACTAGTTAAATATAAAGTCTATGGATAGTTGGAAAAAGTAAATGTAACTATCCAAAGAAAGTGCTTTATTGCATGCATGAGGCACAACCAATGGCCACACTTCATTGGTAATTAATGGGGCATGCGTGGGAGCATATTAGAACACTCAGAGGTGAGTTTTGAGGTGTACAGATCATGAAAAATGTTAGCAGAAAATTACATAGTAGTGGTTGGAAAAATGTAGGAGAAGTTGTGGGTACCCGTAGCCATGGTTGTGTAAAACTAACAAGTGAAAAATGTGATTAAAATTTTGTTGCATGTTGCTACATGGATTTTTAGGTCATTGTAAAGGTTATTTAATAGGATATTAATATATTTTGGACCCTCTTGTTGGTGGATGTAGCCTAGATTTGGGTGAACAACATTAATCTTCTTACTACTATAATTTTCTAGGTTTTCTATTTCTCTGTTTTATTGATCAAATTGCATTTAGCTAATTGAGATCTACCTTCTAACCCTAACTGTTATTCTATGTAGACTTCCTCTTCCAGGTTTCCATTAAGGAATGTAGATTTAACATCCATCTGATATACATTAAATCCCTTATATACTAAAAATGCAAGAGACATTTTAATTGCTTCTAGTCTTGCTATAGGTGAAAATGTTTCTTCAAAGTCAATTCCTTGAACTTGTACATACCCCTTGCACACTAATCTTTCCTTATTCCTAGAAACAACTCCATCCTGATTGAGTTTGTTTCTAAAAACCCATTTTGTACCAATTACATTTTTGCTTGGGGGTCTAGAGACCAATTCCCATGTGTTATTCTTCTCAATTTGATTTAACTCTTCCTCCATGGCCTTTATCCAACACTCATCATTTTTGGCTTTAGAGAAGATTTTTGGCTCAATCTGTGACATGAGAGCAAAATTTACTTGTTCCTTATTCTTTGCAAGTTTTCTCCTAGTCAAAACTCCTTCACTTTTGTCAAAAATTATTTGATCTATCAAATGATCCTTTTGTGCATACTTTGTAGGTGCTCATTCAATCTTTAGTTCACATACTTCTTCCTCATTTTCTTCATCAACAAAAACCTCTTCTTCATCTTCTGATTGGTTATGTGGGGCTTAACCTGATTTATATACAAATCAATCTTGACAATGATGCTTTCCACTATCTTGTGCAACCATTTATTGTAACACTTGTACGCTTTGCTTTTGGTGGAATATCATAAAAATATGCCTTCATCACACCTCAAATCAAAACTCCCCAATTTTTTATCTTCTCTTTTTATGTAGCATTTTGTACTGAATACTTTGAAATACTTGATAGGTGGAGGTCTTCCATACCATAGTTCATATGGAGCCTTGCCATTGTTTTCTCTTAGAAGAGCTCTATTTTGAATGTATACTGCAGTGTGAACTGCTTCCTTGAAAAAAGTGTTTTTTATCAAATTGGCCTCACTCAACATTGTTGTAGCCATATCTTTAACTATCTGGTTCATTCTTTTAACCACTCCATTTTGTTGTGGATTTCTTGGTGCAGAGTATTGCCTCTTGATTCCATGGTATTCAAAATACATACTAAATTATTCCACATGCTAGAATGTCTTGAAGGAAAAATATAATCTACATTTACCAGAGTACCCTGGATCCTAGTGTTGTAGGTAGTTTGATGTATGTTTTGGTTTGTACGAGGTCATACATTACGCAAGAAGTGGGAATCCTAAGTCATTTGGTGGCTAATTTTGGACATGTACATTGGGATGCATTTAAGAGATTGTTCAAATTATTGTAGAGTACTTCCAAGTATAGCCTGTTTTTTCATGGTTATCAGGCAGGACCTTAGCATTAAGCTTGCATTCATAGATTTGATAATTCTTATTGGCCAAGATATATTAACATAAGATCCACCAGCAAATATCTATTCAAAATATTTTGTGATGTCATTAGTTGGATGAGTAAGTGGTAGGTTGTAGTCACTTTTTCCATGAGAGAAGGAAAGAACATTGTAGCTACTCATGCTTGCAAGAAACCCATTTGACTTACACATTTGTGTTTATATGTTGGGATCGATGCAAGATAGATCACTATATTTTGTAACAGTTAGAGTGTCATTTTCTTAGAAAAAAATATTGCTTTCCATGTTAGAAAAAAGCACATTAATGTTCAATTTTATTTTTTTCATGACATTGAGGAATTTGGAAAGTTGAAGTTAGAGAAGGTTGATACTTTGGAAAATGTTGTAGATACATTGACAAAGCTAGTGAGCATTGAAAAGTTTAGATGGTGTTTAGAGTTTCAAGGCCTCACAACCCCTATCAATTAATTTTTTTAACTTCTAAATTGCCTCTTCAAAGGTGTTCAACAAGTAGGAGAGTGTTAGGAAAAATAAGGTGCCTCAACATTTGTTTATTCTTAGCATGTTTAATTATTTAATGTTAGAATTATATTCATTAATTATCCCTTGTTGAATTGTTGGTTACAAATTGCAATTTCTATTTCTATGGAGGACTCTAATTGGAGGTTACCATTTATAGCTAGAGTTGTGCAGGAAGGAAAATTCTATTGCATGTTGAGTTTGCATGGAATGCAAGTGTTTGAGGTGTAGTTATTTTTTGGTAGGTGTAGGTTTTATATGTGTAAGTTTAGTGACATTGGTAGTTGAAATATTATGTATGGTCACAATTGAAACTTTACCTTTATGCATTTATTGTGGTTTTGGCACTTCCCATATTGCATCTTCAGCCTTTGGCATTCAATTTGAGAAATGTATAATTAATGCATTTTTAGCTATTATATATAAATTAGCACTTGTATTTTGGAGTTGTAGGTTGTTATATTGTGTAGATAGTGTTATGCTATTAGATTGGATCAAGAATTGTAAGACCGAAAAACTTGTGTATTATAACCATTTATTTATAGATAATACATTGTTTAGACTCTTGGATTGTGATGTTTTTTGTTCTAAATTTTTTTTCCGATATATATTTGGTGTTATGTATTTTTATTGTATCTCTAATGTTGTTTATGTTACCTATTTTGTGTATCATCTTTATTATCATTGAATAGGGTTTTGAAACTAAAAAAATTTGTACATTATCTCCTCTGATTAATTGGCATTGAAATATTTTCTATGTACCTTAGAACTTCCTTATTATTTTTGGCTAGCCTATTATTGGTCTAGTTGTGGCTTATTTCCAACACCACTCCTTAAACCATATTGTAGGTGGTGTAGAATCCTACATTAGCTTCGATAGCACTATTGAGCTAGGTTGGAGCATAAAAGAAATAAAAAAATTGTATTCAAAATAAAAGAGATTACAACTTATTTGAGGGTAGCCATAAATGGATAAACTGTCTAAAAAGAAAACAAAATATTAAAAGAAAATTTGAAGATTAATACATTTAAATTATATTCTATCTTTTCTAATTGTAGGGAGAGGAATTAAAAAGTGTTTAGTTGCATATTCTTCCACATGCCAAAATTTCTTGAAGGAAAAATATAACCTACATGTTACTAGAGTACCCCATTCTTGTGTTGTAGGTAGTTTGATGTATGTTTTGGCCTGTACAAGGCCACACATTACCCTATAAGTGAGAATCCTAAGTCATTTTATAGCTATTCTTGGACATGTACATTGAGATACACTTAAGAGAGTGTTCAAATACCTGTGGAGTACTTCCAAGTATGACTTGTTTTTCATAGTTATCCCACTGGATCTTAGTATTAAGTTTCTATTCATAGATTTGATGATTCTTTTTAGGTAGGATATATTAATAGTAGAAGATCCACTGGTGGATATCTATTTAAAATTTTTGGTCACGCCATTAGTTAGATAAGTAAGTGGTATGTTTTATTCAATTTGTCCATGAAAGAAGCAAGGTACATGGAAACTACTCATGCTTGCAAGAAACCCATTTGGTTTACATATTTGTGTTTAGATGTTGGGATCGATGCAAGATAGATAACTAAATTTTGTAATAGTTAGAGTGTCATTTTCTTAGAAAAAAATCCTACTTTCTAGTTAGAACAAAGCACATTAATGTTTGATTTTATTTTGTTTATGATATCATGAAATATGGAAAGGTGAAGTTAGAGAAGGTTGATACTTTGGGAAATGTTGTAGATACATTGACAAAGCCAACGAGCATTGACAAATTTAGATGGTGTTCAGAGTCTATGGACCCCACAACCCCTATCAATTGAATCTTGTTACTTCTATTGGCTCTTCAAATGGGTTTGACAAGTGGGAGAATATTAGGAAAAATAAGGTGCCTCTCGACATTTGTTTATTCTTATCATGTTTAATTATTTAATGTTTGAACTATATTTTTTAATTATCCATTGTTCCATTGTGGGTTAAAACTTGCAATTTCTATTTCTATGGTGGATTCTAATTGGAGGTTACCATTTATAAGTGGAGTTGTTTGTGAAGCAAATTTTTATTTCCTATTGAATTTGCATGGAATGCAAGTTTTGTAGGTGTAGTTAATTTTTGGTAGGAACAGGTTTTGCATGTACAAGTTTAGTGACAATTGGTGGTTCTAATATTACATGTGGTCAAAATTGGAAACTTCCCTTTATACATTCATAGTTTTTTAGGCACTCTCCATATTGCATCTTCATCCTTTGGCATTCAATTTGTGAAATGTCTAATTAATGCATTTTTAGGTCTTATATATTGAGGACTTGTATTTTTAAGTTGTAGGTTGTTGTATTGTTGAGATATCATTATGTTATCCCCATTTCTTGAAGATGAGTCAGTTGCTACAATTGAGAAAATTGTGGCAAAGATTGAAGAGGAGTAGGACACAACCACTTTTTAGAGTTTCAGCCAACCTCCTACCACAACAATTATTGAAGGTGTCACTCATTCTATTGCGTGACTACTTTTCCAATTTGATTTTGGTGTTGGTTTACCTATAGCGTTGCCTTATAAATAAATGCTCGACATGAGCGGAGCGCAAGAGAATCTACGTGACATATCAGGACCTTCCAAGGATGACTAGCTGCCTTTGTAGGAAACTCTTTCTAAACTCTAACTCTATCACCCAATGGATGGGGCTCTGGTCTGAGAACCAGAGAAAATTTTGGGTTCCTCATTTTGCAAGTGAAGCACCCTTGGTAGTCACCAAAAGCTATGAATATAAAATTCCTCAAGCTCCCTTTGGGTGTTTTTGTTTTCCTAGGTGTCGGCCCACACCTCATATGTTCAAACATGTTGCCTTCATCTTTTCATTGGGATTCTTTTTATAAACTCCGCTAGTTGCTTCCACATGTCCACTTAGCACTCCTTGTAGCAAAATCTTTCCTTTACTCTTCTATCAAATCCCACCATACATCCACGTGTCAACTTTGCGGGCTTTTCATGGTTGCTTCCCATCACTTTTTCATCAGGCCCTGCCTGCATGCCACATAGCTTCCGATCACTTAAAAATTTGGTAGACCCCATAGTTGGCACCAATAGTAAACATGCTATGACTTGTCTTCTCAGTGCAAGCTTTCATCAAAGGGAAGGGAGAATGAACCACGAGCTGCAAACTACCACCATGCATCCCTTTGGTGGGAGTTTTATCAAAGGGGAGACTGGAGTGAGCAATGGTATGTGACATGCTACCGCATGTTCTAACTACCTCTACTGGGAGTAACACTTTTCTACACAAGATTTTTGTTGAGTCACTACCATCATTCATAGGGATGCATCTAGCTGGGGAGCAACTACATGCCATGGCCTAAATATTTTCTATTACAATGACTATCTGTGTACCATATGCTTCAGTTGTAGATAGTTTAATGTATGTCATGGTATGCATAAGACTGAATATTCTACATGCCATAGAAGTTGTTAGTAGGCATATGAGTCATCCTAGAGTTGAGCATTGGAATGTGGTAAAATGGATTCTCAAGGATTTGAGAGGTACATCCAATAAATGTTTATGTTTTGGCAGCTCTAATACTAATTTAAAAGGCTATGTTGACTCACATTTTGGTAGGGATATAGATACCAAGTAGAGTACCATAGGTTATGTATTTATAGTTGTTGGGACAATAGTGAGTTGGATTTATTAGTTGCAAAAGGTGGTTGGTTTATCCACCACTGAGGTAGAGTATGTCTGCTGCAACAGAGGTAGAAAAGGAGATGATATGGCTACAAATTTTCATAAAAGAGTTGGGAAAATAATAGGCTAAAAGTTACTTGTTTATGGACAGCTAGATTGTTATACATCTTGCAAAAAAAAATTCCTTGCACTCTAAAACCAAACACATACAACTGACATATCATTTCATTCGGTCAGTTTTGGAGGATGGATAGGTATTGCTGGAAAAGATACATACAAATGAAAATCTAGTGGATATGTTTATGAAGGCGGTGATGAGGGAGAAGTTGAGCTCCTCTTCAACTTCGGTTGGGCTTCAAGGTTGAATTCAAGTAAAATAGTACAACAAGGTCCTAGGTGTTGATTTCCTGTGGGAGTTGCAAGGTTAGTGGTGTTTTGATCAATCTCCAAGTGGGAAATTGTTGTGTCATGGAGACCAATCAGACTCAGATAAAATCTTCTTATTATTTTATTTATTAAATAATTTGTTGCACTTATATTTATGTTACACTTTTATTTAAAATTTTGTTACAAAAAAATATTAAATGCTGGAAGTGATTAGTTAAATATAAAGTCTATGGGTAGCTGGAAAAAGTAAATGTAACCGTCCAAAGAAAGTGTTTTATTGCATGCATGAGGCACAACCAATGACCAAACTTCATTGGTAATTAATGGGGCATGTGTGGGAGCATATTAGAACACTCACAGATGAGTTTTGAGGTGTCCAGATCATGAAAAACGTTAGCAAAAAATTGCATAGTAGTAGCTAGAAAAATGTAGGAGAAGTTGTCGGTACCTGTAGCCATGGTTGTGTAAAACTGCCAAGTGAAAAATGTGATTAAAATGTTGTTGCATGTTACTGTATGGATTTTCATGTCATTGCAAAGGTTATTTGTTGGGAGATTAATATATTTTGGACCCTCTTTTTGGTGGATGTAGCCCAAATTTGGGTGAACAACATTAAATCTTTGCGTTGTCTTCTTCCTACTATAATTTTGTAGGTTTTCTATTTCTTTGTTTTATTGATCAAATTGCATTTGGCTAATTGAGATCTACCTTCTAACCCTAACTGTTGTTCTATGTACACTTCCTCTTCTAGGTTTCCATTAAGGAATGTAAATTTAACATCCATCTGATATACATTAAATCCCTTATACACTGAAAATGCAAGAGACATTTTGATTGCTTCTAGTCTTGCTGTAGGTGCAATTTTTTCTTCAAAGTCAATGCCTTGAACTTGTACATACCCCTTGCACACTAATCTTTCCTTATTCCTGGAAACAACTCCATCCTCATTGAGTTTGTTTCTAAAAACCCATTTTGTACCAATTACATTATTGCTTGGGGGTATAGAGACCAATTCCCATGTGTTATTCTTCTCAAATTGATTTAACTCTTCCTCTATGGCCTTTATGAAACTCTCATCTCTTTTGGCTTCAGAGAAGCTTTTTGGCTCAATCTGTGACATGAGAGTAAAATTTACTTGTTCCTTATTCTTTGCAAGTTTTCTCCTAGTCAAAACTCCTTCACTTTTGTCAATGACTATTTGATTTGTCGTATGATCCTTCTGTGCATACTTTGCAAGTGCTTGTTCAATATTTAGTTCACATACTTCTTCCTCATTTTCTTCATCAACAAAAACCTCTTCTTCATCTTTTGATTCATCTTAAGATTGGATCTACGGGGCTTAACTTGATTTATATCCAAATCAATCTTGGCATTGATGCTTTCCACTATCTTATTCAATTTCTTATTGTAACACTTGTACGCTTTTCTTTTGGTGGAATATCTTAAAAATATGCCTTCATCACACCTCAAATTAAAACTCCCCAAATTTTTATCTTCTCTTTTTATGTAACAATTCCTATCGAATACTTTGAAATACTTGATAGGTGCAGGTCTTCCATACAATAGTTCATATGGAGTCTTGCCATTGTTTTCTCTTAGAAGAGCTCTATTTTGAATGTATGCTGCAGTGTGAACTGCTTCCTTCCAAAAAGTGTCTGTCAACTTGGCCTCAATCAACATTGCTCTAGCTATATCTTTAACTATTTGGTTCCTTCTTTCAACCACTCCATTTGGTTTTGGATTTCTTGGTGTAGAGTATTGCCTCTTGATTCCATGGTATTCACAATACATTCTAAATTATTCCACATGCTGGAATGTCTTGAAGGAAAAATATAATCTACATTTACTAGAGTACCCTGGATCCTAGTGTTGTAGGTAGTTTGATGTATGTTTTGGTTTTTACGAGGTCATACATTACGCAAGAAGTGGGAATCCTAAGTCATTTGGTGGCTAATCTTGGACGTGTACATTGGGATGCACTTAAGAGATTGTTCAAATTATTGTGGAGTACTTCCAAGTATAACCCTTTTTTTCATGGTTATCAGAATGGACCTTAGTATTAAGTTTGTATTCATAGATTTGATAATTCTTATTGGCCAAGATATATTAACAACAAAATATCCACCAACAGATATCTATTCAAAATATTTTTTTATGTCATTAGTTGGATGATTAAGTGGTAGGTTGTAGTAACTTTGTCCATGAGAGAAGAAAAGTACATTGTAGCTACTCATGCTTGCAAGAAACCCATTTGACTTACACATTTGTGTTTATATTTTGGGCTCGATGCAAGATAGATCACTATATTTTGTAATAGTTAGAGTGTCATTTTCTTAGAAAAAAAATTTCTTTCCATGTCATAACAAAGCACATTAATGTTCAATTTTATTTTGTTCATGATATTGAGGAATTTGGAAAGTTGAAGGTAGAGAAGGTTGATACTTTGGAAAATTTTGTAGATACGTTGACAAAGCTAGTGAGCATTGAAAATTTTAGATGGTGTTTAGATTTTATAGGCCTCACAACACCTATCAATTAAATTTTGTTACTTCTAAATTGGCTCTTCAAAGGTGTTCAACAAGTGGGAGAGTGTTAGGAAAAATAAGGTGCCTCAACATTTATTTATTCCTAGCACATGTTTAATTATTTAATGTTAGAATTATATTCATTAATTATCCCTTGTTGAATTGTTATTTACAACTTGCAATTTCTATTTTTACGGAGGACTCTAATTGGAGGTTACCATTTTATGGCTAGAGTTGTGCATAAAGGAAAATTATATTTCATGTTGAGTTTGCATGGAATGCGAGTGTCTGAGGTGTAGTTATTTTTTGGTAGGTGCACATTTTATATGTGTAAGTTCAGTGACATTGGCAGTTGAAATATTATGTATGGTCACAATTGAAACTTTACCTTTATGCATTTATTGTGGTTTTGGCACTTCCCATATTGCATCTTCAGCCTTCGGTATTCAATTTGAGAAATGTATAATTAATGCATTTTTATCTATTATATATAAATTAGCACTTGTATTTTGGAGTTGTAGGTTGTTATATTGTGTAGATATCGTTATGCTATTAGATTGGATCAATAATTGTAACATCGAAAAACTTGAGTATTATAACTGTTTATTTATAGATAATACATTGTTTAGACTCTTGGAGTGTGAGGTTTTTTGTTATAATTTTTTTTCCCATATATATTTGATGTTATGTGTTTTTATTTTATCTCTAATGTTGTTTATGTTACCTATTTTGTGTATCATCTTTATTATCATTGAATATGGATTTGAAACTAAAAAAAATTGTACATTATCTCCTATGCTATATTGGCTTTGAAATATTTTCTATGTACCTTAGAAATTCCTTATTATTTTTGGCTAGCCTATTATTGGTCTAGTTGTGGCTTATTTCCAACACCACTCCTTAAACCATATTGTAGGTGATGTAGATTCCTACTAGCTTCGATAGTACTATCAAGCTAGGTTGGAGAAAAAAAGAAATAAAAAAATTGTATTCAAAATAAAAGAGATTACAATTTATTTGAGGGTAGCCGTAAATGGATAAACTGTGTAAAAAGAAAACAAAAAATTAAAAGAAAATTTGAAGATTAATACATTTAAATTATATTCTATTTTTTCTAATTGCAGGGAGAGGAATTAAAAAGTATTTAGTTGCATATTCTTCCATATGCCAAAATGTCTTGAAGGAAAAATATAAGCTACATGTTACTAGAGTACCCCATCCTTGTGTTGTAGGTAGTTTGATGTATGTTTAGGTCTGTACAAGGCCACACATTACCCTATAAGTGGGAATCCTAAGTCATTTTATGGCTATTCTTGGACGTGTACTTTGAGATGTACTTAAGAGAGTGTTGAAATACTTGTGGAGTACTTCCACATATGCCTTGTTTTTCATGGTAATCCCACTAGATCTTAGTATTAAGTTTCTATTCATAGATTTGATGATTCTTATTAGGCAGGATATATTAATAGTAAAAGATCCACCGGTGGATATCTATTTAAAATTTTTGGTCACGTCATTAGTTGTATAAGTGTTATGTTTTAGTCACTTTGTCCATGAAAGAAGCAAAGTACAAGGAAACTACTCATGCTTGCAAGAAACCCATTTGGTTTACATATCTGTGTTTAGATGTTGGGCTCAATGCAAAACAGATAACTAAATTTTGTAATAGTTAGAATGTCATTTTCTTAGAAAAAAATCCTTCTTTCCATGTTAGAGCAAAGCACATTAATGTTCGATTTTATTTTATTTATGATATCATGAAATATGGAAAGGTGAAGTTTGAGAAGATTGATACTTTGGGAAATGTTGTAGATACATTGACAAAGCCAGCCAGCATTGAAAAATTTAGATGGTGTTCAGAGTCTATGGACCCCACAACCCCTATCAATTGAATCTTGTTACTTCTATTGGCTCTTCAAAGGTGTTTGACAAGTGGGAGATTATTAGGAAAAATAAGGTGCCTCTTGACATTTGTTTATTCTTAGCATGTTTAATTATTTAATGTTGGAACTGTATTCTTTAATTATCCATTGTTCCATTGTGGGTACAACTTGCAATTTCTATTTCTATGGTGGATTCTAATTGGAGGTTACCATTTATAAGTGGAGTTGTGAGTGAAGGAATTTTTTATTTCCTGTTGAGTTTGCATGGAATGAGAGTTTTGGAGGTGTAGTTATTTTTTGGTAGGTGCAGGTTTTGCATGTACAAATTTAGTGACAATTGGTGGTTCTAATATTACATGTGGTCAAAATTGGAAACTTGCCTTTATACATTCATAGTTGTTTTGGCACTCTCCATATTGCATCTTCATCCATTGGCATTCAATTTGTGAAATGTCTAATTAATGCGTTTTTAGGTCTGATTTATTGAGCACTTGTATTTTTAAGTTGTAGGTTGTTGTATTGTTGAGATATTGTTATGCTATCGCATTGGCTCAAGAATTGTAGCACCAAATTTTTTTTGTATTGTAACCATTTGTTTTTACATAATACATTTTTTAGGCTCTTGGAGTGTGAGGGTTTTTGATATAAAAGGTTTTTCCCCATGTATATTTGGTGTTGTTTTTTTCTCTGTATCTTTAATGCTGCTTATGTTACCTTTTTTGTGCATCGTCTTCATTGTAATTGAATACGGATTTGAAACTGAAAAAAATTGTACATTATCTCCCTTGATAGATTTCTGTTGGAATCTTTTCCATGTAACGGACTTCCTTTCCATTTTTGTTCAGCCCATTGTTGTTCTAGTTGTAGCTTATTTCCAACACCATTCCTTAAACCACATTGTAGGTACTTTAAACTCCTACCTTGACTTTAATACCACTGTCAAGTCATGTTAGAGCAGAAAAGAATTACAAAAGATTTATTCAAAATAAAAGAGATTACAGTTTATTTGAAGGTAACCAAAAATGGATAAACTGTCTAAAAAGAAAACAAAAAATTAAAAGAAAATTTGAAGATTAATACATTAAAACTATATTCTATCTTTTCTAATTGAAGGGAAAAGAATTAAAAGTGTTTAGTTGCATATTCTTCCACATGCCGGAATGTATTGAAGGAAAAATATAACCTGCGTTTTATTCATAGATGAATGCAACATGGTTTGTAGCAAACCCTCTTTACCTGTTTTTCTTGCCCTGGAATTTTTTTTGCATAAAACTGTTTCAGCTCATCTTTAAGCATTTCCTTTTAAAACGGATAATGGTTTGGACTAAATGATTTTCTTTTCTTTTCTACTAATCACTCGATCTAATAACAAAGGTGTGTTATTTGAAACGGTGCATTGGTTGGCCATCTATAAGTAAACAGTTAGATTATCCTTTTGTATATGCTCGTGTCTATCCGTAGAATTTAAACGTTTTCTAGTGTGGTTTACTATAAAATGGAACAACTGGATTGCTGTATATGTGGAAAAGATTTGGCTGGCTCTGGGGAATGTGATTGCCGTTACCTCCCTGAAAGCGAAGAGGATGCGAAAAGGAACAGGCAGAGTTTTATTTAACTAATAAAATGTTGTATTACATTAGGGGTTCCCAACCCCTCAGAAATGGCCATCACAGATTTCCCTTTCCATTTTAATGCCGAAGACGAAATTGTCAAGGAAATATGTTTGTATGCGAATTGTACTCAATTTTTTGTCACTGAATTTGGTATAAAACCAGTTACAGATTCAAACTCTATTGAGAACGAGAGAGTTGAAAATGAGAATAGGCAATCTTATACTCTTCCTGTGAGGATAATGCATTGGCCATATCATTGGGAGGGTGATATGCTTTGGGTATCTGATCTGTGTAGTTCAATGATCCAAATTGTTGGGCATGGACTAAATTGGCAACAGCTATTAGAAGACGTTGAATCAAATAAAGCAGAGTTAAAATGGATTTTTATTTACATGATGCCCCCTTCTACGTGGGACTATCCTATTTACTTTGATTATGAGAACCATGCTGAAGGAACTGAAACTTTTTCTCATCGCTTAAGTGATAATGAAGGTGATTTCATTCCAGACCATGGTGAAGATCTTGAATCTCGAGGAGCAGCTACGAGTGCAGTGGAGAATTTAGTAAGAGAAACAATAGAGAGGAATAGAGACTTCTTGTGTAGTATATGTCAAGATGTGCTGTTGGCTGGACAGAAAAGTGTGAAAATGCCTTGCAATCATGAATACCATGAGGGCTGTATTTGTCAATGGCTGGCAACGTCAAACTTCTGCCCGGTCTGTATGTATGAACTGCCAACTGATGACCAATGACCAAGAACAAACAACAAATAGTTGAAATATACACCAGTATTTTCTTTTTCTTAAACAAGATAAGACATTATCTCTATCTTCGAATTCTGGTTATGCAATCAATTTACATTATGGACGTGAAATGCTTAAATTCCTATGGTGAAATGGAGAATTTCAAATTATAGAATATGAAATTTGAAATAACATTCGGTATATATTCTTATTTATGGGACTGTTTAAGTATATCTTGTGTCGAGGGTAGATAAGTTGTTAAATAGATAACATCAAGTTTCATTAACTTCTTACGCAGGACTAAATTACAATTCCTTTTAATGAATTTTAAATAAAAGTAAACATTTTTTATTAATTATCTGATAATTATTTAAATTAATGACTATAAAAATATTGTTTATACATAATATCGGTTCTAGGAGAGCCAGCATTCATCTAAGGAAAATTCACTCCCAGCAATTCACCACCACAGAAAATTCATCGCCAAGTAAAATTCACTGCCAGCAATTCACCGGGCAGAAAATTAACCGCATTAATATTTTCCACCGGGGTTAATTGCTGGTCGTGAATTTTACTTGGTGGTGAATTTTCCATGGTGGTGAATTGTTGACGGTGAATTTTCCATCGGTGAATTGCTGGCCATGAATTTGGGGTATGCCCATAATATCATATAATATCATATAATACAGCAATAAATATTTGATAAATAAATTTTTAGTTTTAATTATTTAGTTTTTCAAAATTGCTATATAATTATCAAATTTTAAATGTTCTAATATTATTATATTAATGTTTAATTAATTATTTTAATATAATGTAGATATATTTTACATATGTGAGTATGACTTTAAGGACAATACAAGCTTTTGTGAGCATTTTGTTTGATTATTTTTTTGAAAACATGGATTTTATAAAAAAAAAAAACAATTTGAAATGTTATAGAATAGGAGAAAGTGAAGATGACTAGGTAAACATTGGCTGAATATTGGATCATTTTGGCTTTAGATTGTCAGTTTTAAAAAATGATAGTTCTCTTATAGAATGCTCGGGAAACATCCATTATCAAAAAGGGAGCTCAAAGTTGTGTAAGAGGATTACCTTGCCTTTGTGAGGCTCCTTGGCTTACACCTTTTACTTGACTAGAATGTAAGCATTATATTTCATTGGTGGGCACTTGTTTTGATTCTATAAGTTATTTTCCTATCAAATATTTATACTCATACAAAAATTATAGGAAATTTCTTAAGGGTCACATATTTAGATCCTTTTTACTCTATTTGCTTCTTTTCTATTCATTTCAATACTGTTCCAACATGGTTTCAAATATAGGAATTGTAAATATTTTCCCATTTTTTTGAATCTTATACTTAGCCCTAATATCAATGTATTATAGAGCCAAACAAACACCATTGTTGAGTGTAGAAGGTTTGAGAAAGTAAAGCAAAATAATAACTTTGTTTATTTTTGACATAGTCATCTTTCCCTTTCTCTATAGCTACATATACTATACATTTTTTTTTAAAACCCTTTTCTAGAAGCCAATCAAAAATGTCTATAAATTTTTAAATGGTTGATAAAAATTTTTGATTCCTAACATTGATCAATAGTTTCTAGGTCTAGATAAAAAAAAATGTTTCCTTAGAATATTTTCAATAAATTTTTGTGGTTTCCATATCACCAAAAGTTTTTAAATGGTTTATAATTTAAACTCTACAGCTCCTTAGATTTTGAACAAGGTTTACATTATTCTTTTTTGTTAACCTATCCTTTTCTATTTTCTATGAGTTTTCTATAATAAATTGAAAATTATGGAGATGAGAAAAAAAAAAATGAACAATATAAAATATTGTATTTAGATGACCAATAAGTGGTGTTGAAAAAGTGGAGACATTACTTGTTGCCTAAGGAGTTTGAATTGTATACAAATCATCAAAATTTGTAGTATTTGAAAAGTCAAGGAAAGTTGAATTAGAGACAGATGAAATGTGTTGAGTTCTTACATAGTTATACATTTGTGTTGAAACATAGGAGTGGCAAGTCAAACAAAGTTGTAGATGCATTGAGTAGAAGGAGGAATTTATTGATCGAGATGAGAGCACAAGTATTGGGATTTGAGGAGTTAAAGAATTTGTATGAAGATGATGTAGATTTTGGGGAAGCATGGAGAGAATGTAAAGAACTAGTAGTGATAAACCAAAGCCACTTGTTCAAGAAGGTATTTTATTCAAAGGAAATTAATTGTGAATACTAAGGAGTTCAATGAGAGAATTTGATCAAGGAGAAGCATAGTGGAGATTTAGCAGAACATTTTGAAGTGGATAAGATAGTAGCTTTGGTGAGTGAACATTACTTTTGGCTGTAGATATATAAGGATGTAAGGAAGTATGTTAAAAGATTGAAAAAATTTCAAGTTGCAAAAGGGAGTAGTCAAAATATTGGATTGTAAAAGCCTTTAATAGTACCAGAGAGACCTTGGGAAGATTTGAGCATGGATTTCATTTTGGGATTGCCTAGAACACAAAGAGGTTATGATTCTATTATGGTAGTTGTGGATAAATTTTCTAAAATGACACATTTTATTCCTTGTAAGAAGACTAATGATGTTGCTCATATTGCTAATTTATTTTTCAAGGATATTGTGAGATTGCATGCATTACCTAAAATTATTGTTTCAGATAGAGACACCAAATTCATTAGATATTTTTGGAAGACATTGTTGAAGAATATGAAGACAAATTTGAAGTTTAGTTTAACATATCACCCACAAACTAATAGAAAAATAGAGGTAGTGATCAAAATTCTTGGTAATATTTTTAGATGCTTAGTTAGAGACAAGGAAGGAAGTTGGGACATAGTTTTACCACAAGAAGAGTTTTCATACAATAATTTAGTGAATCAGAGAATAGGAAAGATAATATTTTAGACTGTTACTAGAGTAAGGCACATCAGTATGGAGAGTAAAAGGAGTGTAGAGGTAGAATAGTTTACAAATTTCATGGAGACATTGCATAATTAGGTCAAGAAGCATTTGGAAGACATGAATGGTAAGTATAAGGAGAAGTCGGATGAGCACCGAAGACATAATGAATTTGTTGTTGGAGAGGAGGTGATGGTATATTTGAGGAAGGAAATATTTCTAGTTGGAACATACAATAAGCTGAAGATGAGGAAGCTTGGACTATGTAAGATACTTTGGAAATGCATGAGGTAGAATTACTAGAGACATTGGGTATATTACCTATTTTCAATGTTGCAAATATATATGAATTTCATAAAGGTGAATCGGGTGATAGTAGTGATGAAATATATTTGAAGGATAAGTTACAATATTAGGAACTAGAGGAGATTGAGCATATTTTGGATAACAAAATTAGAAGAAGCACTATGAACAAGTAGTGCAAATAATAGCTTGTGAAGTGGAAGGGTACACTAGTGGATGATTCATCATGTATTTCTTATGATTAGGTGTACCATCATGGTTTTCCTCTTAGCCCTGGAAAGTGAGGGACTCACTTTTCTTCCAATCCCGGGTGTTTGATGCAGAAGCATCCTTGCTTGTAGAGCAATCATGTATCAACCAAAAATACTTATTTTCTTGCATTGCATACAATATTAGTTTTAGTAGTTCATTCCACACTTTACCACATCTATGTTTCTTAGCTCACAAATCTTGGTATAACACTTATACATCGGCATCTATCACATATCCAAATTTCACCTCATTTGCAGTTGTCTATTGAAAGTTATCATTCTCATAATTTCATTGTGTTATTCTTCATATCTTGAGGCCAACATGCATATTTGATCAGTCATCTAGTTATTAACCCTTATGGACGATGCAAACCTATTCTGGAGCTTGAGGATCATATTTAAAAGAATTTGTAATCATTTAGGATTATCATTCAGTAAGTAGTTTAGGATAAGATTCATATTCATTAAACTTTTGCATAAACCCTTCGGGGGCATGTAATATAGCCTATTGGATAGTTGTATTGATGAAGCACTTGAGATGAGGCTTGTGAGACCTTGTAGATCACCCTTTTTGGACAATGTTGCATGGAAGCATTGCATATTAATGAAGATTTATGTTTGCATATCAATTTATGTGTTGTTTTCATTTTGTTGACTCATTGTTGCATAGTTCAAATTGTTCCTTAAAACTCTCCTATTGTGACTGCACCAACCATAGTGGCTTTAATCATGTGTCTTCCTATGGGATTTCTCATTGGATTTATTTTGGCCCAAACCTATGGATATTCATCATTCTTTTTCAACTTGCAACTAGTAACCATAGGGGTTCACACCAGTTTACAATCTTCCATTCCAAACCTCTTCAATAGTTCCTTGACATAATTTGATTGTGAAATGAAAATACCTTTATCTGTCTTATTGATTTGTAGCCCAAGGAAGAAATTCTATACATTTGGGCAATTAACTTGTTGGACTGTACATTTGGGAATGATTTTGAATAGAAAATTTTTCATGAGTAGCAATATATCTACTAGATAGTTGGCTCATGGCTTTCGGTGGCAAGGTCTTCTCCTTGCAGCCTGTAAAAAAATGGTGGAGCCTACATAAGAAAGGGTCCATGCCCCTCCAACTTCTATGTGAAATATTATGGACCTCACCCAATTTTGCGATGGAACTTTCCGCTCTAGGAAAATTCACCAATGGAAACCGTCAACAATTTATCGCGGGAAAATTCACCACCAAATCTTCATACAATTAATTTTTCACGCCATGAATTTCCATGGTAGTGAATTTTCCCATGGTGAATTGTTGGCGATGAATTTTTTGTTGGTGAATTGCGAGTGATGAATTTTCCATATGCCAACACTTTCATGTAGCCTAGAGTTTGAAATGCCAATTCAATGGTAATTTCTAATGCGAATTCCATAACAAATTCTCACAACCTCAGCAAATTTGAAATGTTGACCGATTTCCACTAGAAATTTCTCACGGATTTCAAATTCCTAAAATGATGCCCAATTTAAATTCCACACATCCTTATTGGGTTGTACAAATCTGATAGGTCACTATGATTGACCATTGAGAAATGTGTCTACAAAAACCTCACCAAAAAATGTGTTGGCATGCAGAAACATAAAATGTCGTCTACAATTCACACTCTGATTTTGCACTACAAATCGTCAATTTTTTTGAACAAAAATCAAGCCACCAATAGGTTGTGAATCATGCCACATAAATCATGATTTGAAAATTAGGCACAACTTTTTGGGATCCTCCTGTTGCATTCCTATCATGAGTAGATGTGCAGGTCAACTCCAAGTGATGCCTCAAAAATGTTGTTAGAAATATCTAACCATTTTTTTATAGTTGTTAACACAAAAAAAAGAAATTAGAAAAATACAATGAAATTCATTTGTAAAATATCTTGACGCTATCTCCCCCTAAGTTCTGATACCAAATAAGAAAGAGGAAATAATGGAGATGAGAAACAAGCATAATGAACAATATGCAATATTATATCTAGGTGATCCAAATTACAATGAGTAAACAGCCTTGCATATATAGGCAAGGAAGAAGCAATCCACCTATGAGGTGGATTGATAAGTGCCCCAAGATTTGGCACAAATGGGTAGACAAGTGACCTATAGGTGCCAATCTTAGGATCACTTGTCATGTGCAAACAAAAAATCTAATTGGCCATGTCATCAACCTTGATTCCAAGTGTTGAGCGACCTTTGAGGTGAGATGAAACTTGTCTTCCAACCTCAAAATGGTAGCACATGAGGTTTACCAAGTAATTTGGTAACCTCTAGAGGCTTAAAGGTTGCATATTTAGTTAGACAATATGTTGTCTAACTTCATCAACGTAAGTATACTTAATTATAGTGAATAGATTAAATTATAGTGAATAGATAAATTATATGTGAATATAAAATTCCTCAAGCTCCCTTCAGGTGTTTTTATTTTGCTAAGTGTTGGCCTGCGCCTCATATGTTCAAACATGCTACCTTCATCTCTTCATTGAACTTCTTTTTCCTAAACTCTACCGATTGCTTCCACGTGTCTTCCTAGCACTCCTCGTAGCAAAATCCTTCCTTCACTCATCTATCAGCTCCAGCCATACTTCCATGTGTCTATGCCATAGGTTTTTCATAGCTACTTCCCTTCACTTTTTTATCAGGCCCCACCCGTGTGCCACATAGTTTCTGTTTGCATAAAATTTTGGCAGACCCCACAGTTGGCGCTAATAGTAAACATTTTTCCATGTGTCTTCTCAGTGCAATCTTTTATCGAAGGGAAGTGAGAATGAACCATGGGCTATCAACTGCCGCCATGCATCTCTTCGGTGGGAGTTCTATCAAAGTGGATAATGGAGTGAGTAATGGTATGCAACATGTTATCACGTGTTCTAATTTCCTCCACTGGGAGTGACACTTGTCTGCATGGGATTTTTCCTTGACCAGTACCATCATTCGCAGGGGATGCATCTGGCTAGGGAGCGACTACATGCCATGGCCCGAATATTTTCTATTACAATGTCCGAGGGAAATCATTGCTTGAGACACAAAATATTTTTTGTTACAAGCTTGCCAAGCATTGGATTGTTGGCTATAAATATTGTTTTTTGCTTCAAAAAACGAGCTCAGAAGATGTAGAAAAATTAGAGAAAGACACCAGGCCTTTTTTATGCTTTTAGATTATTGTATGAGACTTTTAGACTGTGCCATTGTTCGTCATTTCTATTTTTCTTATATTATTTGATAAAGCATTGATATTGTGCCATTATTGTTCTGAATTGTTCATTTGCAAAAATTCTATGATTTTAATACAAGTTTGTTGTATTAGATCATGTCTTTGACTCCTCTTTTCAGTAAATGAGTGTGAAAAATATTTTATGTCATTAAATGAATTGGTCAGATCTTTATCTTTGATTTCTGTTAATTCTAGAACATAACAGTTTACCAATCAGGCCCTTCAATTGAATCCCCAAAGATAGATTTACCATGCCTATATCTACCCATTGTTGCATCACCTCAGTTAGATCTTTATTTTTTATATCTGATTCCTTTTTCTATTCCAAAACCCCAATTAAAGAAGAAGTTGGCTTCTTTAAAAACCTGGAGGTCACTTAGTTTAGTGCAATTGGTCCCCCTATTAACTAAGTTTCCCATAATGGTTGTTACCTTGCCAATTTTTGGCATCAATAGTTCCTCTTTTATGGAATGCCCGGTGTGACCACTTAAATGAATCTAAATTAAAAGAGGGTGTATGACCCATCGACCTATTACTAGGTCCCAAATAGTGAATAATCCCGGTTTGCTAGTGTCACCACTAGGGACAGTACAGGCATTGACCCAACTAGTGAATGTTTCACTTCCTCCACCACTTCTGTTAGCCATGTTTCTTGCCACTAATAGAAATTATGTGGCATGGGATGTTGGAAGTCCTCTTGTCGCACCAGTATCACCTGCCTTTTGGGCCCCTATCCTGATCTCTGCTCTAAAATCTATACCTAAGTTCACCAGAGATGGCTCAAGAACACTGTTTGAACATCTGCAAGAGGTTGCGGATGTATGTTTGGTACATGGAGTTATAGATTAAAACATAGTGCTAAGGCTACTTGCAGCTTCTTTCAGAGGTAAAGTGCTAGATTGGTACCACACACTACAAGCTAATACCATCACCACTTGGGATCAACTTGAAAACTTGTTCTATGAAATATTCTCCAACGACAAAGATAGGTCTTCACAATATCACCAATTGGAAATCATTAAGCGAACTCCATATGAAGCCATCACTGACTTTAGCTCTCGATTTCACATAACCTAGCAAAGACTTTAGGTTGTAATAAGCATACAACTTGACTTGGCATTCATGTTCTACTTGAAGTCCATCAATGTTGACATGTCAATGATGATCCAATGGCTCCGCAGAACCACTCTACCAGATGCATATAGCATCGTAGTTAAAGCAGAGAACAATCTAATTGATGCTGAGAATTTATTGCCTTACTCTACCATGCCAATGTTTCATAAGATATCAGTTCCCACCTAGGTGATGTCGTCTACCAGTGTAGCCACCTCTCCGCAGTCTATGTATACATAAGTGAGCTCACCATAGAGCATTGCTTCCACATCTAGTTCTTCAAAGGATGATATAAGCGACGTCAAGGAGATGTTGTGGGATATAGCCAATGAGATAATTGTTATCAAGTGGAACTAGGCAGCCCCTCTGAAGTCCACCTATCAGAATTATCAGGGCAGAAGGTATGCTTATCAACAAAACCAATTCTAAGGAGGTGCTCGAACAAATCCATAGGTGCAAATGACAAATCAAATAGTGTTTGTACCCACTCCACTACAGAGTTCCAATCCAAGCTCAAGCAGAGAGCCAACTGTGGGGAAAAACAATTTAGCAAATGGCACCAATCCTTGGTGCTTCCCTTGTGATGACTCACATATGCCCCAAAATTTCCTATGTGACAATCTACAACAAACGGTGGTAGTTCAGTGAAACCAAGGTGCAATGTCAGACCATGGAGGTTATGTATGCACCTCTCCACAAATGGAAAAAATGGTGCTTACCATGCAAATGGAAGGGATGTCCCTAGAGCAAGAAATAAATATCGCTCCTGATTATGTGCTCTTCTCATGGATGGAAGACGAAGAGGTGGTGTTCGCTAATGATGCATCCACATCTAAAGCATCACAAGTACAATATAATTATAATACTCACTCAAAGAGGAGATTCGTAGGAAAACTAGTCATTTTGTAGCCTAAAAGTGCTTCCGATTAGACACCTAGTACCTCCGCGGTGGTACCACAATGTCCACCATGAAGGGAAATTTCTATAACAAGAGCTAAGGAGTAGAAACCTCCAAATCTACCACTATTCAATGTGGTGGAACAATTGAAAAAATCATCCTAGCTATTGGGTATGTGTAGGATCATGATGGGCCAAAAAGTGGTGATATGTAAGTGATATGATGGCCCATGTGGCTAATGACTTTTTTTGCAAAAAATTGATGAAGCGAAAGAGGGTATTTAAAAGGAGATTCACAGAATTTTCACCAATATAAATTATGCTTTACTTTGAATTTAATAAAGAAGAAGCATATGTCTTGAGGATCATGATAGGCTACTAGATGACAACTATTTTTTACCCAAAAATTGATAAAACAAAAGGTTTTTTAAAAGGGAGATTCTCATATTTCCAACTGATATAAATTATGCTTTACCTTGTAGATTTAATAAGTAATTATTATTCTAAATTTTCTATTCAAATTATGTCTAAAATCTTGATTAATGAGTTGATTGAAAAACATGTATAGCTTTCAAAAAATATCACATTTTTGAATCAAAACATAATGTCACATTCTATGCTTTGCATACTATACAGGATTAAAAAGAAAAAAGGTGAGTTTCATGAAGTTTTGACAAGTTAAAAGATTAATTAGGACATATGAGTTTTATATTTTTAAAGGGAATTTATGTCAAAATCATAATTAATTATTTACTTAGAAAAATTACAAAAAATATGCATCACATCCCGGGGCATGAGTCCTCTACTTATATTTAAAATCTTATAAAAAAATATTATCATTTTACTATTGTAGTTAGGGCGGCCCAGGACAAACACCTACTTCTTAGTTTTTACCTGAGAATTTAAGTACCATTGCATTGAAATTTCAAAATTTCTCAAATAGATCCCTTTTTTTTAAAACAAACCTAGTAGTTTAGAAACTAAATTCAATTTGCTATAGATTATATTGTTATGTATTTTTGAAATAATATAGATAACTTATTCAAATTTTTACGTCAAGTTGCCTAACTCTGATTTTTCTGAATTTTTTGCCACTTAAGGGTCTATTTATTCCATGATGATCTTGCACATACCTAAATAATTATTATTCATTTTCTATTTGAATTACAACTAAAGTCCTCATTGATAGGTTGATTGAAAAAAATCTATAGCTTTCGAATAGTATTAGATTTTTTGAATCTGAAACATGCGTTAGATTTTATGCTTCACATACTATAGGATTAAATAAAATAAAATTGAATTTCATGAAGTTTGACTAAGTTAAAGGTGAGTCGGACATCTGAGGTTTTCATATTTTTTAAAATTTGCAATAAAAATCATAATTAATTATTTACATAGAGAAAAATTTACAAAAAAAAATATCATCACATCGGGACACTGAATCATCCTACTTATATTTAAAATCTTATAAAAAATATTATCATTTTATGGCAGGTAGTTAGGGTGAATTGAATGATTTACCCTACTTCTTAATTTTTTCACTGGGGAATTCAAATACTACTGCGTTTGAGTTTCAAATTTTTTCTCAAAATAGTTTTTGTTTTGTAAAAATAAACCTAGTATTTTTAGAAACTACATTCAATTTTCTATAGATTCTATTTTACATATTTTTTTGAAATGTATAAGATAACTTATTCAGATTTTTACTTCCAAGTTGCCTAACTCTTATTTTTCTAATTTTTTCAATTAAGGGCCTATTTTTTCCCATGATGATCCTGCACATACTCTATTTTGAAACCAAAAGAAATTGCCATAGAAGGCTCTCTAAGAGGATCCAATCATTGAACCAAAAGAGAAATCGCTCAAAGGGAAGGTTGTTGATCAATCATCTCCTACGAAAGTTCTCACAAATAGCATAGAGGAAGCCCCTACTGAGGTTAGAGATAAGCCTAAACACTTCTTCCTAACTCTCATTATAGGGGAGAAATTATTACATAATTTCATGATCAACTTCGGTGCTAGCACTATAGTCATGCCCAAGTAGATGGCTGAAGCTATAGGACTTAGCTAAGAACCTTTAAAGAAGGGAGTTATGCAACTTGATGGAAATAAAGTTGAAATTGTAGGTGTCATCAAGGACCTCCCATTGAATCTATTTGCTTTCCCTAGTATCACAATTCCACAAGACACTATGATCATAGACGTTCCCCCTAGGTTTGGTCTTTGCCTATCTTGAGAGTTTACTTCAAAAATAGGTGGGTATGATCTTTCTTTGGACTGGTCACACTTGATCCTAAGGACCAAGCACAGAGCCGATTAAGCCAAAATCAATTTTGAGGCTTCCATACCTCTTTCACTCAAAAAGAAACATATTGCACTGAACTGCTTGAAGATGAAAAGGTGACTGGAGATCGGACCGACCAAGAAGACGTCCTCTTGAGTGAGTA
>VDFB02032476.1:0-49863 GCA_007258455.2 Sequoia sempervirens | reverse complement strand
AATTATTTAATTATTTATCATTTCCCTCCACCTTTTATTATATGATTATTTTTTATTTATTTAATATTTAACACCCCATCCTTCTTCTATAATTAAATAATTAAAAATAATTATTTAATTATTTATTCTCCCTCTAAATTAATAATTGCTATTATTATTTAATTTGAATTTCTTCTTAGCCAAGCCCTAAATCTCAACCAATTTCTTGAGTTTTGGTCCATCCTTTCCATCCTTATCTCTTTTCTTCTCAATTAATCTCATCCATCGATCATGATACCTCATCATTCAATCCTCACCCTTCATTTGAATTGGGATTTCTATAAAAGCAAGCCATCACTTTCATTTTAAGGTTAACCACAATCTTCAATATTTTGCTTCTCATATCATTCTTCTTGAAGAACCATAATCTTTGAAGTTTTGCTATCTTGAGATCTAGCTATCTTGCGTCAACATCAAGCTCATCACACATCTTGCATACTACAAATATGAGAACAAACAAAGCAAAATGGAGAAGAGCAATGAAGATGAATCAACTTTGGCCTAGAGATTGAGTATTATTGCTTCATTATTGTGATTTTTATGTTCATTTGTGTTCCATTGTTGGATTAGGGTCTTCATAGCATGGATTAGATAGTTTTGTGGTTTCTATTATTGATTCATGCTTATTTCCCTGAATTCAAACCCGATCCTACAATACTCATTGGTTTGCATTCTTCCACCTTAAACTTGCTCAAAATTTCTTTTATGTACTTGTTTTGTGAAATGAATATCCCTATCTAATTGAGAAATCTGTATACCAAGTGTAACATCGTGAAAAAAATGAAAGATTAAAGCACTAACAAAAGCAATAAAACTCTAATGTAATCTAAAGCTAAACAACAAAGTACAAAGAAAGCATAAAACATAAACACAAAATGATCTCACCCAGTATCTACATCCTTCCATGAATGACCTCGATTGTCCTCCATTTCGCCGTGATGGTATTCTTGCCCTTAGTTTTTCAGTATGTGTGCAAGTATAGCCTTGATGTATGTGATTATAGCAAAATATCGAAGATTAACAAGTGCTCCAAAATTCGTACAATTTCGGGAGGAGAGGCAATGATGAAAGCTAGATCAATTTATAGAAAATTGATTATTCGAATAAGAGACTGAGATTGAAAGATAGACGAATGATTCAAATTAAAAGATTTGACATGCATTGAGATAAGTGTTAGTACTGACATGAGTGATAAAACCTAAGAATAGAGATCAAGATTAAATAATGATTTAATCTCTAGTTGAAAGTATTCAAAAATTAGAAGAATAATGTTTGCATGAAAAGGATAAAGATAGAACAACATAAACGATATGTTTGAATGCACACATTAATTAATTATCTAAATAAAGATATTTAATTAATAATTGTACATGCATAAGAGTTAAAGCTAGATAACTGACTGGTTATGACCGAGAGTTTATTCGTGAAAGATAATTAGTCATTAAATTAGGAGATAACCGACTGATTTAAATAGATCTCGAGTCAAGTGGAAATGAATACTTAGATAACTTAAAAAAATATCTAAATATAAAGGAATGTGTTCAAAGTAGACTTTTATGAATTAAATGATTATTTAATTCAAGATTCAACATTTAGGGATTAATTAAATAAATAAGATTTACTTAATTGAGTAAAGAAAAGGTTAAATGAATAATTAAATAATTAGAGTATTTATTTAATTATAGTCGGAAATATGGTAAAGATAAATTAAATAAGAATTTATTTAATTTAAGGAGGATAAAGTTAATTAGTGATGTAATTAAATAAAAAACATTTATTTAATTAATCAAGATTTGAATAAAGACAATATGAATTAATTAAATAATTAAGTTTTTTTAATTAATAGAAGAATAAATGTTAGAATGAATCAATTAAATAATCAAAAGTTATGTAATTAATAGATGAGAAAATACTTTAGAAAGTAATTAAATAATTAACATTATTTAATCACGACCATGAAAATACGAATTATGAAGAAATTAAAGTCGCAGGCTTAGACCAAATTTTAGTGTCTACATTTTGCCACTCTTTGATACAATGTCATTTCGGCATTGTGTCAAAGAAAATCGATCAAAAACATGCCCCAATTGTGCCCCAGTGTAAAATAGGTGAAGGTATGCCCCTCTCGGGAAAATTGACAAAATTTCAAAAAATTTCAAAATTTTTGGAAATAGTCCCAATTAGTCAATTTGATAGCCATAAATGTAATGGAGTTGACATAAATGAGTTTTGAGCTGTTCGGTACATGTACGGGTCAATAGAAGTTGGAAGAATATGCGACCAATAGACAAGGTTGGAGAAAATGCCACCCAAAACCCTAGGTATATATAGAAATTGGGTGAAAATCCAATTCATTTTCACCCTTCGAGTTTATAAATTTTAGATTTTTTCTCTGTTATTCTAGCGACCATGTCTCTAGTTCCACACTTGCAGCATCGCAGTTATCGGATTCAAACTTTCAGACGACCTATAGATGTGCCCCCCAGTATGTAGTCAAAAACCGTCTCTTGAAATTTTGATTTTCACGTTTTTTGATGCATTTATTTCATTTCTTTTTCATGTGTCATTTGATGTTGCACCACATGCATTTTCGACGCATGTGTATGCAGAACAATGCATATGCAAATTCACGTCATAGGATAGCGTCGATGTTTTTAAAGATAAAACACATTTGATTTTGATTTCAACGCATGTGTAGATTTGCATCGCATCTGTAATTAACAATAACGCATCTAAGATGTTGACACATTTGTTTTTTAATACACATTTGCATGTTGTATGGTCTGTTGATTGTGTGTGATTGCATTGTTAAACATTTGCATTTGTAAGACACATTTACATATTAGAATGATGCATATGTATATTTGTAACGCATTTGCAAATTATAATGATGCATTTTATTTTTGCAATGCATTTGACTGGCAAAAAATTTTGGAATTTTGGACTAGGGTAGGTTATTGATTTTGATATGAGGCATGCATAATGCCATTACAGGTTGTATTGGATCCGATATATACCAGAGAGTCGAGACAGTTGACCTATGGTTTCCATGATCGATTGTGGAGCGGGGAGAAATGGTTTCTGTGGCACTTGGTTTTGCACCATGTGACATTCATGCCCACTATTTGGGAAAATCGAGGTCTATTGATTGCCTTGTGCGAGCGGTGGCACTCAGAGACATCGTCATTTCATCTACCTACTGGTACGACGACGATGACATTAGAGGACGTGTATAAGATACTGAGGCTACCGATTAGAGGAGCCTGGGTGATGTATGATACACAAAGGGGATTTGCGGAGATGTGTAGATACTATCCCCATGAGGATATTAGATAGTTAGGGCTAGACCATTATGAGGTTAGATGGCATGTGTTAGCACAAAGTTATGGAAGGTTAGATTGAGCTTTGTGTACATTGATTGGAGGTGTAGTTCTTCCTGATCATCGAGGTCATGGATTTCCAGTAGGATGGGGGGAGATGCTTGTAGGCATGCTTGACAGATGGGTTGTATATGCCTGGGGCCCTTGTTTCATATATTCCATTTGCAATGCTTATAAGCAGATCTGAGTTGTGTTACCCTCTTGATAAGTATGGGCGTGGGAACATGACTATTTCACAGCCCTATTACAATTTGAGGTTGTGGGATGCGTATGCAACCATTATCGCGAGAAACACCCGAGACTCATGTTGGTGATATTGGTTGCTAAAAAATGCATCGACCGATGGTTTAATTTGTTAGGCCTATGGATTGCTTATTGTGGATAAGGGACAAACGCATTGACGTTGTTAAGCTGAACATAGTATTTGAATTAGGCAGTCTCACATATACAAATCATTGAGAAATTTTTCGAGACCAAGTCTGCAAACTGATTTGGAAGTTTAAGTTATAGGCAAGTTGAAGCGGTATGCTAGGTCTGAGAGAGGTGACCTTATGGGGAGGCGAGAGATTGGGTTGTAAAACAAAGGTGAACATTGATGCCTTAGAGCGGTGCAATGGGGATGGAGGTGGGGCATCGGTCGCAGGCACAATGATTTGCATATATGATGGTGGGGATGGGCTGACCCTTTAGATTCGGATCGGGATGCATATTGAGGCAGGTACAAGACCTCGGGGAGTAGGCGTGGGAGAAGCAAAGGTTGGATGGGTGGTGGTAGAGGGAGACGTGGTCACAAGGGACGAGGTCCACATTTGTCACCCATCCACATGGAGGAGAGGGATGGAGAGGATGTTCCAATGCTCGGGGTTGGCAGAGGTGTGGAGGAGGTTGATGTTGAGGTTGGTGGTGAGGAGCATGCAACAGAGGAGGACAGTACAGAGGAGCATGCAGAGGGGGAAGTGATGAGGGAGGAGGCAGAGATAAATGCTCTTGGTCTGCTCGCTGGCTACCAGGATGATGATGAGGAGGAGGAGGATATGGATGACCAGGAGCAAGAGCTTTGAGACATGATTCTAGAGGATTGGGAGGATGATGGGAGAGAACGACCACAATAGGATGATACAGGTCCTATTGATCAGGAGGTAGCAGATTTATGGGCCCAAGCAGCGTCTCTGGAGGAGTAGATGAGGGAATTGATGGCAGAGCGAGATGCAGTTGTGATGGAGAGAGACAACATATATGGATAGAGATCAAGCCATAGCTTAGAGACAAGAGACTGAGCAGAGGTTCACATAGATTATAGCTCTTTGCAGTGGGCCGTTGACAACTTTTGCACGGGAGTTGGTTAGAGCTGGTGACAAGGAGAGATATTATAGGAACCTATATGAGGCAGATGTTCCTCCTTAGAGACATGATCCTGACTATTCACAGGCACAGAGTAGTAGATCACGGAGCAGGACACAGAGTAGGACAATGAGTATAGAGGGGGTCAAGGGACCTCGTAGATCTGGACCATATGATAGGCCTCCTTCTACACACAGGTCATCAGGATCCCGTCATTAGTCGTCTTCACATTCTCCACATGGGAGGAGTGGGAGTTTCAGATAGGGACATGTATTGATATTTATTGAGACATTGTATTCTGATCATAGAGCCCACGGGCTTCATATTTATTGATACATTATGACATTGTGATGTCACACACACACACACACACACACACACATATATATATATATATGATTTTGGCGGCGATTCTCATGATATGAAGTTCTATGTATGATTATGCAGTCTTTTATTTATGCAGGTGTTCTATATGATATGCCTATGTTATGGATGATCATATCTACCTTATGATGCGTTTATGTAGCTTATGCTATGATTTTTATTCTATATGATGATGTATGCATTGATTTCTTATGGTATCAATGGATGTTATGTATGCAATTTATGATTATGAGATGCAATGTGATTTTTATATATGATGATATCTACATGTGACAGTATATGTTTGATGATGATGGATGTAATGTGATGGATATATTTACAATTGTTATGTACATGTAATGCTGATGTAATACAATCTATGATGATGAATGCCTATTATGCCATGATTTCCTATACTTTGGTGTTTTTCAAATGCAGGACATATGGATGATTTATAATGTATGATTTTTACATGATGTTTCTAACATGAATGCATGTGCAGGATGCTTTATATTTTTGTGTGTCACAAGACTCCGTCATAATGCAAGAAAAAAAAATGTTAGTGCGAAAAGAAGATAAATAATAAAAGTCATGGTTGTTAGTATTATCAATCTTCGATATTTTGCCGAATCACAAAAGGCTTTGCACTTTACCATCATTGGGAGGTAACTAATACAAATGGAGACAAACACCGCGATATGACATAGATCAAGGTGTGCAAGGTCATCCACCTGCTAACAATAGACAATCACAAACAAGGATTGTCTTAACTCATATTAAGGGCACAATTGCCCCAGTCTTTTTGTCAATACAAACCACAAACAACAAACAAATAAAAGACAAGTCATGAGATGTTATCGCTCTTCTAAATCCTTCATGGGAAATCCTTGAGGAAACTAGTAACATTACTCAAAATCCACAGTTAAAAAACAATCAACAAACAATAGTCAAAGAAAATGAAATTCTGATACATCGTTGCTTGTCTAAATCCTTCATGGGACATTCTTGAGAAAGCTAGTAACATGATTCCAATCATAAATTCAAATGAAATGATAAGATAAATAAGCCACAAAGTCAAAGCCAGTAAAATATTTTCCAAAACTTGATTTGTTTGTTTGATTTGTGTTGATTAATAAGACCTGGTTTCAAGAAGGAAACATATTGTATAAGATGTTGAGCTTGGTTTTGAGTTTGTGACTATCTGTATAAGGCATGACAAAATCCTGGTTTCAGAAAGACACATGTCGCATAAAACGTTGAGTCTGATGCTGTTGATGTGGTAACTTGTGTAAGGTCGTGTTGATTGTTTGACAATGTCTATATGTAGGAAGGACTCATCCTGTATAAGACATAAATTGTTTTGCTGATATCTATATTCAAGAAGGACTCATCTTGAATAAGATATAGGTTGATTGTATTGTTTGTTGCTTTGAAAATTTGTTGGATTTGACTTGATGAGATTATTGACTTGTTCATCTTGTTGACGTGTGACCTGATATGATGTGTTGACAATTGACTGCGTGTGATGACGAACCCTAAAGGACTGACCTAGTGCAGCTTCAGGGGCTCATTGATTGATGTCCTTGCCTATGTTATACACGTAGAGACCTCGTAGTTTGACTAGACTTTGAATGACATGGCTGATTATAAAAGCTTGATTTGTATGAAGATATCTGATGTGTGTGGTAGTGCATGACGACAAACCCTAATGGACTAACCTAGTGTGACCTCGGGGCTCATCGATTGATGCCCTTTCCTACGTTATACATGCAGAGACCTTGTAGTTCGACATGACCAATGACCTTGTCTTATAGACAAATGAATTGAATCATGATTTTATACAGACAAACCTAAAACGACTGACCTAATGTCTCGAGGGCACATCGGCATATGGCCTTGCCTACGTCCAGTTGCAAAGGCAACGTAGTTTGACAAATGACAAAGACTGACAAGTGCGACTGACCCTAACTCTATTTTTGGATTTTTGACATGCTTTGATTTTTTTATCTTTTTGAAGTTTTCTAGTGTTTTTTTTGGATTTTCTCAGGATATTTTATAATTTTTTTTGGATTTTTGATGGTTTTACATCTTTAGGATAGCCAATGTAAGAACCAAATATGATGCAAGTCAATTGCTTTCCCCCAGTCGAGTATAAGACCAATTGATTATGAATAGGATAGGATGGGGGGTATGAAGTACACTCGATGTCAATCGTTCTAAGGTATGGAAAGGACAACCATTTATTATGAGTGGTACATACAAGTGATGGTGAAGATATGTGATATGTATAGGGATAAGTAATATGTATAGGGATAAGCGATATGTACAAGGAAGTTAGATTAGAATAATGGTAGACAAAGGAGTAGAGTTAACTACACATGGCACATGTTTGCTAGGTTTTCACCATGGTACTCATCCAAAGTGCCATCGAGGCGATTTTCACAATTGGATGACTTATTTTTCTTTACTATTTTCTTGATTTTTTTTTTTATGTTACCCAAACACTTGTTTACTAGGTAAAACTATTTTTTTTAATGTTTTGATTTTTTTTGTATTTTTGATAATTAAGATGAGGCTCTTAGAAGCTATGCGTAGAACTTCTTCAGATGAAGACTGTTGATAGGTGTTGGAAATGGTTCTCCTTCAGGAGTAGAGAGTTGATATGCTCCTGATCCAAAGGCTTCTATGACAATGTAGGGTCCTAACCAGTTAGGTTCAAACTTTCTTGGTTTCTCTCTTTTAGCTTGATTCTTAGGATTCTCCATTAAGACCAGGTCACCAATGTCAAAGTTTCTATACAAGACCTTTCTATTTTAGCTACGACGAAGACGATTTTGATATGCTTAGAGATGATCTAATTCCTTATGTCTTCGTTCATCTAGGAATTCTAGCTCATGTAGTCTTGAAACTTGGTACTCTTCATTGTCAATGTGCCCTTTCAAAGATACCCTTACAGAAGGAATCTTGACCTCAATAGGTAAGATGACTCAGAGCTAAATACTAGGGAATATGGTGTGGCACTAGTGGGAGTGCGAATGCTTGTACAATAAGCTCATAAGACTGGATTAAGCTATAAATGCCAATCTTGACCAACATCGTTGATAATATTTTTGAGGATTTTGATGATAGTTTTATTAGATTCCTCTACTTGGCCGTTACCTTGTGGGTAATATGGGGTGGAAAAATGTTGTTGGATATGGAATTCTTCACAAAGATGAAAAACTTCTTGGTTTTTGAATGGACGATCATTATTTGTGATAATGGATTGAGGAACACCATACCGACAGATGATATAGTTCAAGATAAACTTAGAGATCTGTGTGGCGGTGATGTAGGTCATGGGAATAGCCTCAATCCACTTTGTAAAATACTCAGTGGTGGTAATGATAAACTTATGGCTGTTAGATGATGTGGGATGTATCTTACCTATGAGGTCAAGTCCCCATTGGGCAAAGGGCCATGGTGACGTTATGGGATGGAGCTCCTACGTTGGTGCATGTATCAAGTCTCTGTGTACCTGACATTGGAAACATTTCCTGACAAAGATATATGAGTCCTTTTCCATGGTAGGCCAATAGTAACCCGGTCTCATAATCTTCTTAGCTAGAGTAGGACCACTAGAATGGGATCCACATATACTCTCATGTACCCCATGCAAGGTTGTTTGTGCTTCGTCAATATCGAGACATATCTATATGGTATTATTTAAGGCACGTCTATAAAGGGTGTCTCCGATGATGGTATACTTGGCTGATTTGTGAAGGAATGTCCTACGTTGGTTATTAGAAAGGTCAGGGGGTATTATTTCAGCATGGAGGTAGTCATAGATATCTTTATACCATGGGGAATCTTGACCAACAATATCAAGACACCATCTCCGAATTTGGGATGGCATAGGCCGGGACCAAAAGCTGTTCAACCAAAAACTCAAACTTAGGCACATTGCTTGGTATATCGAAGAATGAAGCAATAGTAGCCATGGCGTCTACTGCCTTACTTAGAACATGAGGTATTTGATGAAAGTCAACCTTTTCAAAGTACTCCTTTAAACTATTTTCCATGCGTTTGTAGGGAGCAAGCTTTTCATCCTTATTCTCATAATCATCATTTACCTGTTAGATCACCAGTTGAGAATCACCATAAACCTATAGGTTCTTGATCTTCCATTTGATTGCCATGCATAATCCTGTCACAAGAGCCTCATATTCTACTATGTTGTTGGTACATGGAAAGTCAATCCTAAATGACTTAGGGATAGAATAACCCTGTGGTGTGATAAATGATGGGAGATCTAAAACACTTTCATTTAAGGCTTTTTATGTTTAAAAAGACTTGTTTTTATTGTTAATTGACATGACTAGCGGTAGACAATAGATTAACATATTTGCTTATTTTACTTTATGTTTAACTAAATTAGCAGATATTTTGGAAGTGATAGCTTATGTTAAATGTGTTACTTTATGATGACTTTGGATGAGATGATTATGCTGCATTAATCTTTATTACCATGATTGTTGTCATTTTCATAAGGGTTTTTAATAGGGTATCTTAAAGGTTGATGAGATGATTAAACTCTCTATCTAATCATGAGGAATGACTACGCCATAGATAGGCCTTGCTGGATGATGAGTCACTCAAAGTTTGAATCTACTTCTTCATAGTCGGTTGAGGAACTTTTACTTCTAGTGCCAATCTGGTGTAGTTCTGGCATAGTCCTCCTTAGTCTAATTTAGTTCTATTTTTAATTTCATTTTGTAATATGTAGTTGGTCACCTTAAGTTTTGGCAGTTAGCACCTTGTTGGAAGCTAATAAGGATATTTTATAAATATCCACATTTTGGCCTTAGTTAGGAGTTAGATAATTTGCAATTAGAATTTTTGTAATCAGAAGCAATACATTGTTCTACGTTCTACTTTTGATCAATGAGAAAGGAAGCAAGAAGTTAATTAATTCACTGTGTTGAAGGATCTTACTTGAGGAAGAGTAGGGCCCACTCAACCTTTGGAATGATCTTATGGTATTTTTGTTAAGTGGTGTTATTTTCTGATTTATTAATATTAAATCTGTAGTAGAAACTAATTTTTAATTGTTCAATTGTTAAAATCATCTTCTATCTTGGTAAATGTTAAGATCTTATAATCGCTTCTATTTACAATTGCATTTGAAAGTTTTAGTTTATTATGGTTAAGATCAAATATTTAGAATGTTTAGATTTGTTTATTTGAAATGTTGAATTAAACAATTAGAATTGTTGAACATGTTTCTTTATAAATTAGGTTTAGATGCCGTTTGAATTAGTTAGAATTAATGTTTGTTTGTTAAGCTTCATTAAAAAATGTTAGGAATTTATGGAAAGATGGAGTTGAAGTCTGTTCAAAATCTGTTCATGGAGATTAGTCTTTATGCTTTTTAGAATAATCATCATTTTCCTGCAATTCATTCCTGCTCTTAAATTAGCATTTACTTTCCAACAATTAAGTTATGGATTTCTTTTAAAGCAAAAGAGAATTAATTTGGAAATTTTGTATTTTAGATTAGGGATTAAAGTAATCATTAATTGTCTCCATGAATTGGTCTAAATCGAAGTCAATAAAGTCAGAATTAAGTCAGTAGAATTTTAAATTAGAAGTTAAAATAGATTTAAATCTTAGGAATTAGTCACTACAGTTTAGCTCTTGAAAGCTCCTGAAGAGCTCCCAAGAGTTCCTGAAAGCTCCTGAAGTAGGAAAAATGATACCTGAAGTCCCTGTTTATAGTGCAAACCCCCCAAAAAGAATCCGTGACAACTATCCTTATCGCATATTGCTTTGAGACAGACCCGGTTCGATAAAAGAATTAATTAAATGATGAAAGTTGTGACATCAACGACTTTCCCATCAATAAACAGGATACCAAACCTTGAGACATGATTAGTATGGGACCCGTCAAAGTATAGTTTCCATGTCGTGCTTGTGTCAATGGTGAATATAAACTCATCAGGAAAATCTACAACTAAAGGGTGATCTGCTTGTATTGGTGCATCAACTAACTTATCAACAATGACTTGTTCCTCGATAGATTTTCTCTTTATGTACAAGATGTCATACTCACTAAGTATCATTACCCATTTGGCCAGTCACCCTGTTAATGCTGCTTTTCTTAGAAGATATTTTAAAGGATCTATCTTGGAAACCAACATTGTTTGATGGTTTAGCATATAGAGCCTTAGTTTTTGAGTAGCAAATACTACCACAAGACAAGCACGTTCAATGGTATTGTAATTAAGCTCATAACCTACCAAAGTTCGACTAATATAGTATACTGCCGTTTCATGATCTTCATTGTCATTCTATGCAAGCAATGCTCTGAGTGATGAATGGGTTGTTGAAATATAGAGAATTAGTGGTCGACCCTCAACAGGTGGCATTAAGACTAGCGGTGTGAGTAGATAATCCTTAATCAATTGGAACACTTCCTGGAATTTACCTTTCCACACAAAGGGTACTCCTTTTCTAAGTAAATGTTGAAAGGGATGTGTCTTATTTGCTAACTACACTATAAATCTTCTAATGGATTGCAGTCTCCCTTATAGTGTCCTTAGTTGATTGAGATTAGCTGGTGGAGGCATGTCTATGATTGATTTTACCTTGGCCAGATCTACTTCAATGCCTCTTCTAGAAATGATATAACCCAAAAGATTTCCTGATTTCACTCCAAACACACATTTCTTGGGATTTAGTCTCACTTTATACTTTTCTAGCCTTTGAAATATCTTGTCTAAGACCTTTAAATGATCAACCCTTCTCAATGATTTAGCAATAAGGTCATCGACATAATCCTCATAAGAGTGTGTATAAGGTCATGAAAAATAGTGGTCATGGCACGCTGGTAGGTTGCTCCTGCATTTTTGAGTCTGAAGGGCATACCATTCTAGCAATACATTCCCCATGGACATGTGAAAGATGTTTTAGGTTGGTCTTCTATTGTAATTTTGATATGATTATATCCTGAAAATCCATCCATAAGGGATAACATCTCATACCCTATTGTCATGTCTACTATCATGTCAATGTTGGGTAGAGGGAAGTCATCCTTAGGATAGGCTTTATTTATATCTCTAAAATATGTGCAGATGCAAATGCCTCCTATTGTTTTGGTGACTAATACAAGATTGGAAATCCAATCTGCATAGTCGATTGATTTAATGAAGCCAACGTCTAACAGTTTCTTCAGCTCAACCTTGACTAGTAAAGCAATCTGTGGGTGCATTTTCCTCAATTTCTATTTCACTGGTTTTACACCTGGTTGTAAGGGAAAATGATGTAGTACAAGTTCAAGATCCAACCTAGGCATGTTTGCATATGACCAGGCAAAATTAATTTGTCTTTGTGTAAAGAAGTTGAAGAATTCTGGCTACTCTTCTTTTGTCAATGATGTTGCAAAATATACCAATAAGTGATTCTCTTATGTACCTATGTTAACTTCTACCGATTCTTCCACTAGCATGTGTGAATTTTCCTATGCAATAGGGAGAATATTCAAACCTTCATCCTTAGGTGCCTCAGAGAGGTTTTCACCTTCAAACACATCCTTATTTTTTGCTTTTTCATTATCTAAAGGCACCTTTCGGTTTTCACCTAGAGACTCATCATTTTTATTTTTGTCATTATTTTTCTTATTTTTGTGATTGGAAGGTTGAACAGATTCCTCAAAATATGATTTGTTTTCCAAGTCAATGGTAAATCCAACCTTGTGATCACCACTAGGTATGCCTTCTCATAATCCCAGGAACTCAACAATTGCTTCGTCATTCTAAGAAATGTTTAAGACGGGTGTGTCTTGTTGGTCCCAATCAATGAGCTGGGGATAGACTAAGGGCATTCCATCATCAGAGTTGTCAAAGTTCAATGGGGTCAAGGTAAAAGCTGAGTTGTTCATATAGTCACAAAAGTTTTGTACCAAGTCTCTTTGCTCTTTTGCTTGGATCTAGGTGGATTTTGAGGTGGGCCTAATTCCAAGTTTGGTTATCTGAAATGGATTTATTAGGTTCCCAAGAGGTAGGATCAAGAGATTCCCAATAGTAATGTTTAAACCATTCCTCTTTTGTCATATTCTTAGGTGGACATGAATTCAATAGATTTGGTGAAGATTTCAACATTAAGTCAAGTTCTCCAAATAGCTTATCAAGGTCCATGGAAAAGGTAGAGGATAGGGAATCCCACTCATATTTGTTTGAGTCAGGGGAATCACAGTAGGCTTGGTCAGATGATTCATTGGATGTATCAATATATTTTCAAGCACTTACTTCCTCGAGTAAAGGTGATATGGTACTAAGAACACCAATCTGAATCGGTTGAAATCCAATCCCTAAGCCTTTCAACCACTTTGAAACAATGATTGGTTTAGTCCTCCCATCTTGATGTAAGCCTAAGCCACTATGTCCATTATATCCCTTGCTTTGCATGATTGTGAAACCTTTGCCATATTGATCTATAGGAATGTGAGCAATTGAGGGAGGTTCTTTAGGGTCTTCTCTATACAACCAAGTGGTCACATCTTTTGCATGTATGCATTCTTTGCTTAATTCTCCCCATTTTGTAAAGGTTGTTGAGGGAGGAATGTGTATGGTGACCACTGATTGTCTCCTATATGCTGTAGGTAAACCATATGATTTAGGAGGAATCAAATGGCTAACATAATAAGATTTCTTCATGTGATATTCTCCACAACCCTTGTCTTGGATCTCGACCCTAGGAGTAGAAGGTAATGAAGGCGAAGTGGATGTTCTAGTGAGAGTGGATGGATCGACATAATGAGATGAATTGGATGATGAGGCTTCTTGGTCTATAGGCACTTGGCACTAAGGTGTCTCTCGTAGATTGGTACAATATTGTAATGGATATGGGTCACCATCTATTGTTATTTCAGTTTCATTGTAAGGGAATTTTAGACATTGATGATATGTGTAAGGGATTTCCTTCATGGCATGAATCCATGGTCTGCCTAGTAGAAGATTGTATGGAAGGGTGAGATCAAAGACTTGGAATTTTGTCTCCATAATTGCAAGACCAATTCTGATAGGAAGTGTTACCACTCCCTTTGATTTTCATTCCTCATCGTCATAAGCCTTAATGACAATGCTTTTGGTTGTGTCTACACATGCTTATGAGAAACCTAATGCCTTAATCAATTTTAAAGTGCAAAGATTTAACCCTGCTCCTTCGTCTACTAGAACTCATCTAACTTTGGTTTTGTCAACAAGGACTTCAAGATGTAATAGATCATTATGATTTTTCTTCTCAGTTGCATAGTCTTGTTCAGAGAATGTGGAATGATGATTATTCATCAAGTAGCCCACCATTTCCTCAAAAAAATTGACATCAATATCATTAGGAACAATCATGATTTGTAAAGCCTTATCTAAAATGGATCGATGTTCAGGGGAGATACACAACAATTCCAAGATGGAAATTTGGGTTGGGGTCTTCCCCAATTGATCAAGTTATACTGCAGCTTGGAAGTCTGTGGTGTCTGATGTGATGGAGGGCCTTAGATGGTGATCTTGGTCTGATGAGTGTTAAAAAAACACTCAGGAGTTTTATTTATGGAAATGGTATTGACCTGCTCATTAGCGGCCTGAAGGTGATTTATGATTTTTCCACTATAATCATGCTTAACATTAGCATAGTTGGCCAAGGTATTGGTCTTGGTACTTGAATTCAGGAGGTTTCCTTTCCCATGGTCATGTAATGGATCTAAAAAGACCTTGTGATCAGTGTTTGAAGATGTAAGTTTTTGTCCACTGAATTCAATAGTTCTATTGTTGACAAAGTCCTGTATGATGTTTTTCAGTTGATGACAATTTTGTAGGTTGTGTCCTTTGGTTTGATGAAAATTACAAAAGGAATTATCATCCCACCAAGATGGATTAATTTTCCTTGGATTGTATTTTCTTGTCTCTTGAAGCTGTATAAGATTGTGTTGCAATAGTTGTTTGAAGATTGACTCAATGGGTTCCCCGAGTGGAGTGAATTCATGTTTTGGAAATCGTCTCTATTGTTGTGGCCATTGGGTGTTTTGGGTAGTGTTGGGGGTTTGGTTGATGGTGTTAAGTGTGTTGTTAGAGGGGTTATTTCCTCTAAGTGTGATGATCGGTCCTGCTTGTAAAGTTTTAGCATCAACTACCCCATCATTGCTAACGTTTTTATTCTGAGACCAAAACTTGTTTCTGTCATTGGGGGTGTTTTGCACAGTTGGATTTCTGTTGGGTTTTTGTGTCTTAAGTTCTTTTTCAATGAGATATTTTTCTAGTATGAGCCCCTTTTCCATTAGTTCTATAAAGGATGTGCAACACTGTACCTTTAAGTCACTTCTCAATTTTGGGTTGAGGTTTTCTTGGAACATAGTGACCTTTTGTTTCTTATGTATCTCGACAAGACATTGACTGGATATAATTGTCCATCTCTAGAAGAAAGCGATAAAAGTTTCTCCTTCATCTTGTGTAGTATGACACAATATTGCTATGTTAATCTCATGGTCTATGTTAAAGGAGAATTCTTCAATGAATTTCTCAGCCACTTTGCCCTAGGATTTTATGCCATAGTCAAGACTTGAAATCCACTCTAGTGCAATTCCAACAAGACTTCTTGGAAAGATCCTCATAAGATAGGTGGGGTTATAGATGACATCTATGCACATCGTAGAAAATTCCCTTATGTTTTTGACTGGATTTCGCTTTCCATTGTACTTGGGAAAATTTGGTATGACATACCCATGAGGGAAATGTATTATGTAAATTGATTTATCAAAGGGAAATGGGCATAAATATTTTTCTGAAAAGGTTTTCTTGGTTGACATTGACATGTTATCCATATGTGTTTGAAGTGCATGCATTTGTGTCTGCAGGACGCCAACTTGAGTTAATGATGTGTTGGTTGGATTATTTGGGTCTATGTACGTCTTTTGAAATCCAATGTTGTGTGATGGGTTTTGTTTAAATGTCAATATGTAAAGTGAATTTGGATTTGGAATGTTAGTGAATGGGTTTTGATTCAGAATCTATGAAAATGGATTTTGATTCTCAGTTTGTGAAAATGGATTTTGACTCAGAATCTGTGAAGTGTTGTGTCAGTTTCCATATTGGAAAGAGGGTATGCCTCCTTTCTATGAAACCCCGATCTGTGGTATAGTACTAGCGACATGAACACTAGGTATAGCTGCTATTTGTGGAATAGTGCTAGTGACATTAACACTTGGAGTAGGAGCTACTATTCTATATTTTTTGTTCCCAATAGGAGGACCGAAGGGATTGGACTATGATGCCCCTATGGTGAAATTTAGCCCTTGTGTCGGGGTAGGCATACCAAATGGATATGTGTGTATTATTGAATCACTTTGTGTAGGTCCTCCAGATGGTATAGCAGTAGTCACTTGAGGTATAGTAGCACTAGTGCGAGTGGTGTTTGTTCCTTGAGTAGATATAATTTGTAGGGTACGAATATCAAAACCAGGAGGTAATTTGGCATCTTCTGCTAGCAATTTGGCTAGGTATCATTGAGGATCATTTGCTAGATAGTCATCTACAAAGGAAGCAAACTCAGGGTCCTGTGTAGCAACATCTATGTCTTCCACTATAACATGTCCTTGTGTGTCTCTAGTAACAAATTTCTCTTTCTCTTTCCTTTTCGACCTTGTTTCAACCATGTAATGAAAGCTCAAAGTGCAAGTGATGCAAAAACTAAGTCTATGGATGATTATGAGTCTAATCTATGTTTTTGGTATTTTTTGAATATAAAGGATGAATGTATGCAGCTATTTTTTTGGTATTTTCTCTATAAATAAAGTATGTCTAAAATGACGCTATTCTAGGATGATAGTGTCTAACTATGCAAAGATCTAAGTGATCAATTTGGAAGATTCTAAAAGAGGTTATCTATCAGCTAAAACTTAACCTAGGTTTCAATTTAGTTTTGACAAGGAACCTTCATAGGACTAGGATTAAAAGATAAGGAGAGCTCCCAAACTAGATTGATGAGTTGAAAGGACTCATGTGTAGGACAAAAGATATGATGACTAGGTTCAATGCCAACATTTGTTGAATTGAGGGTTTATCCAAAGCGTGAAAGGTGCCTATCCTAAAATCTGCAAAAGATGATCTCTCTAAAGGAAATAAAGACCCCTAAGACGAAAGTAAGATCTATGACTAGGTTACCTATTGCTATGACTGAATGATTCCTAAAGGATGTAATCATGCAAGTTTTGAGAAAAATTTCTAGTTTCTGTCCAAGAATCAGTGAAAAAGGATAAGTCAAATACTGGTTTGACTGTTTGTTCTCATCCTATGATAGTAAAGTCTAGTTTTTTGATACTCAGGAAGATGCATTGCAAAATTTAACACTTGGAATATGAGCTAATGTTCTAGATTTTTTGTTCCCAACAATAGATCACAGAGCAAAAGATGATCTCTCTAAAGGAAATAAAGACCCCTAAGATGAAAGTAAGATCTATGACTAGGGTACCTATCGCTATGACTGAATGATTCCTAAAGGATGTAATCGTGCAAGTTTTGAGCAAACTTTCTGGTTTCTATCCAAGAATCAGTGAAAAAGGATAAGTCAAATACTGGTTTGACTATTTGTTCTTGGCCTGTGATAGTAAACTCTAGTTTTCTGATAGTTAGGTAGATGGGTTGTAGAATTTAACAGTTGCGGTTTTCTTTCTCAGTCGCGGTTTGCTAGATAGTCATCTACAAAGGAAGAAAACTCAGGGTACCTATCACTATGACTAGATGATTCCTAAAATAAATAATCAAGTTTTGAATAAAGACAATATGAATTAATTAAATAATTAAATATATTTAATTAATAGAAGAATAAATGTTAGAATGAATCAATTAAATAATTAAAAGTTATTTAATCAATAGATGAGAAAATACTTTAGAAAGTAATTAAATAATTAACATTATTTAATCACGACAATGAAAATACGAATTATGAAGAAATTGAAGTTGCAGGCTTAGACCAAATTTTAGTGTCTACATTTTTCCCCTCTTTGATACAATGTCATTTCAAAGTTGTGTCAAAGAAAATCAATCAAAAACATGCCCCAGTGTAAAATAGGTGAAGGTATGCCCCTCTCGGGAAAATTGACAAGTTTTTGAAAAATTTCAAAATTTTTGGAAATAGTCCCAATTAGTCAATTTGATAGCCATAAATGCAATGGAGTTGACATAAATGAGTTTTGAGGTGTTCAATATGTGTACGAGTTAATAGAATTTGGAAGAATACGTGACCAATAGCCAAGGTTGTAGAAAATGCCACCCAAAACCCTAGGTATATATAGAAATTGGGTGAAAATCCAATTCATTTTCACCCTTCGAGTTTAGAAATTTTATATTTTTGCTTTGGTATTCTAGCGACCATGTCTCTAGTTCCACACTCGCAGCATTGCGGTTATTGGATTTAGATTTTCAGGCGACCTGCAGACCCAGGCCTCCCGGTATGTAGTCAGAAACCGTCTCTTGAAATTTTGATTTTCACGCTTTTTGATGCATTTATTTCATTTTTTTTGTCATGCGTCATTTTATGTTGCACCGCATATTAACGCATATGCAAATTTATGTCATAGGATAGCGTAGGTGTTTTTAAAGATAAATGCATTTGATTTTGATTTCAATGCATGTGTAGATTTGCATTGCATCTGTAATTAATAGTAGCACATCTAGGATGTTATGACACATTTTTTTTAATACACATTTGCATATTGTATGGTTTGTTGATTGTGCGTGATTGCATTGTTAAACATTTGCATTTGTAAGAGGCATTTACATATTAGAATGATGCATATGTATATTTGTAATACATTTGCAAATTATAATGACGTATTTTATTTTTGCAACACATTTGAAAATGAAATGATGCATTTGACTGGCAAAGAATTTTAGAATTTTGGATTAGGATAGGTTATTGATTTTGACATAAGGCATGCATAATGCCATTACAGGTTGTATTGGATCCGATATATACCAGAGAGTCGAGATCATTTCCCTTCAGTTTCTGTGATGACTGTGGAGTGGGGAGAAACAATTTTTGTGGCACTTGGGTTTGCACCATGTGACATTCATGCCCACTATTCGGGAAAACCGAGGTCTATTGACTGCCTTGTGCGAGCGGTGGGACTTAGAGACATCATCGTTTCATCTACCTACTAGTGAGGCAATGGTGACATTAGAGGATGTGTATAGGATATTGAGGCTATTGATTAGAGGAGCCCGAGGGATGTATGATACGCAGAGGGGGTTTGTGGAGATGTGTAGATACTATCCCCATGAGGATATTAGATAGTTAGGGATAGACCATTATGAGGTTAGATGACATGTGTTAGCTCAGAGATATGGTAGGTTAGATTGCTTATTGTGTACATTGATTGGAGGTGTAGTTCTTCTTGACTGTCGAGGTCATGGATTCCCAGTAGGATGGGGGGAGATTCTTGTAGGCATGCTTGAGAGACAGGTTATATATGCCTAGGGCCTTTGTTTTCTGGCCATGTTATACTTCCATTTACATGATATAGCTTATAGAGAGGCTTAACCTATGAGCTGTGGTACCACACTCTTGATGGTATGGGTGTGGGAACACAACTATTTTCTGGCTGCCTGTTATAGCTGAGTTGTAGCAGGGATCACCGTATGCCTTCTATTATGCAGGGGAAAACACCCAAAATCATGTTGGTGATACTGGTTACTATAGACATGCCATTGACATGATGGTTCAATTTATTTGGAGGCTCTACATGGATTTCCCACAGTGTCTAGATGAGGATAAGCATTTGAAATTCTTCCGGTAGACATAGTATTTGATTGGACAGACAATCTCACATGTACACATCATTGAGAGGCATTTTCCACACCGGTCTTGAGACAATTTGGAGAGGTTTAGGATGAGCCTCGAGGTCGAGTAGAGTATGCTAGATATTCGAGAGAGGTGACCTTATGGGGAGCAGAGATTATGGTTGCCACAACAGAGGTAGACATTGATTCCTTAGAACTAGTACAATGGGGATGGAGAGGTGGAGCAGCTGATCCAGGCACAACAGTTGCATATGATACTTGGTGGATGGATCACAGGTTTGTTCCTTTTATAGATCCAAATTAGGATACACCTGTTGAGAGTGAGGTACAAGACCTTGGGGTAGACGTGGGAGAGGAAGAGGTTAGAGGGGTGGTGGTAGGGGTGATGGTGGAGATGGAGGTGGAGGTTGGAGGGGTGGTGGTAGGGGGAGACGTGGTTGCAAGGGATGATGTCCACATTTGTCACCCATCCGTGAGGAGGAAGGGGAGGGAGAGGATGTTCCCATGCTCGGGGTTGGTAGAGGTGTGGAGGAGGTTGATGTTGAGGTTGGTGGTGAGGAGATGCAGTAGAGGGGGACATTTTGGAGGAGCATGCATAGGGAGAGGTGATGAGGGAGGAGGTAGAGATAGATGCTCTTGGTTTGCTCGCTGGATACCAGGATGACGATGAGGAGGAGGAGGATATGGATGACCAGGAGTGGGAGCTCCAAGACACGATTTTGGAGGATTGGAATGATGATGGGGGAGAGTAGCCATGACAGGATGATACACGTCCTATTGATTAGGAGGTAGCATATTTACAAGCCCATGCAACATCTTTGGAGGAGTGGATGAGGGCATTGATGGTAGAGCAAGATGCAGTTGTGATGGAGAGAGACAAAGAATATATGGATAGAGATCAAGCCATAGCTCGGAGACAGGAGACTAAGCAAAGATTCACACAAATTATAGCTCTTTGTAGTGGGCAGTTGACAACTTTTGCATGAGAGTTGGTTAGAGCTAGTCACGGAGCAGGACACAAAGCATGACAATGAGTACATAGGGGGTCAAGGGACCTCGTAGATTTGGACCATATGAAAAGCCTCCTTCAGTACATAGGTCATCAAGATCCCATGATTAGTCATCTTCACATTCTCCACATGGGAGCAGTGGGAGTTCCGGATAGGGATATGTATGGATATTTATTGAGACATTGTATTCTGATCATAGAGCTTGTGGGCTTCATATTTATTGATACATTATGACATTGTGATGTGACACTTTTTTGAGTGATATATATATATATATGATATTGGCGACGATTCTCATGATATGCAGTTCTATGTATGATTATGCAGTCTTTTATTTATGCAGGTGTTCTATGTGATATGCCTATGTTATGGATGATCATATCTACCTTATGATGTGTTTATGCAAATTATGATGTGAGTTTTATTCTATATGATTGTGTATGCATTGATTACTTATGGTATCAATGGATGTTATGTATGCAATTTATGATTATGAGATGCAATGTGATTTTTTATATATGATGATATCTACATGTGATCCTATATGTTTGATGATGATGGATGTAATGTGATGCATATATTTACAACTATTATGTACATGTAATGCTGATGTAATGTAATCTATGATGATGAATGACTATTATGCCATGATTTCCTATACTTTGGTGTTTTTCAAATGCAGGATATATGGATGATTTATAATGTATGATTTTTACATGATGTTTCTAACATGAATGCATGTGAAGGATGCTTTATATTTTTTTTTTCACACGACTTTGTCATAATGCAAGAAAGAAGAAATGTTAGTGCGAAAAGAAGATAAATAATAAAAGTCATGGTTGTTAGTATTATCAATCTTTGATATTTTTCCAAATCACAAAAGGCTTTGCACTTTATCATCATTGGGCAGTAACTAATACAAATGGAGAAAAACACCGTGATATGACATAGATCAAGGTGTGCAAGGTCATCCACCTGCTAACAATAGATAGTTGCAGACAAGGATTGTCTTAAATCATACTAAGGGCACAACTGCCCTAGTCTTTTTGTCAAGACAAACCACAAACAAAAAACAAATAAAAGACAAGTCATGAGGCATCATCGCTCCTCTAAATCCTTCATGGGAAATCCTTGAGGAAACTAGTAACATGACTCAAAATCCATAGTTAAAAGACAGTCGACAAATAGAAGTCAAATAAAATAGAATTCTGATACATCGTTGCTTCTATAAATCCTTCATGGGACATCCTTGAGAAAGCTAGTAACATGATTCCAATCATAAAGTCAGATGAAATGATAAGATAAATAAACCAAAAAGTCAAAGCCAGTAAAATATTTTCCAAAACTTGATATGTTTGTTTGATTTGTGTTGATTGATAAGATGATTGAAAAATAAGAACTGGTTTCAAGGACACATATCGTATAAGACGTTGAACTTGGTTTCAATTTTGTGACTATCTGTATAAGGCATGGAAAAAGCTTGGTTTTAGAAAGACACATGTCGTATAAGACATTGAGTCTGATGCTGTTGATGTGGTAACCTGTGTAAGGTCATGTTGATTGTTTGACAATGTTTATATGCAGGAAGGACTCATCCTGTATAAGACATAGATTATTTTGTTGATATCTGTATTCAAGAAGGACTCATCCTGAATAAGACACAGGTTGATTGTTTTGATTGTTTCTTTGGAAATTTGTTTGATTTGACTTGATACAATTGTTTACTTGTTCATCTTGTTGATGTGTGACCTAATATGATGTGCTAACAATTGACTATGTGTGACGATGAACCCTAAAGGACTAACTTAGTGCAGCCTCAGGGGCTCATCGATTGATGGCCTTGCCTACGTTATGCATGCAGAGACCTCATAGTTTGACTAGAATTTGAATGACATGAATGATTATAAAAAGCTTGATTTGTATGAAGATATCTAACATGTGTGGTAGTGCATGACGACAGACCCTAATGGACTGACCTAGTGCAGCCTCGGGGGCTCATCGATTGATGGCCTTGCCTATGTTATACACACATAGACCTTGTAGTTCAACACGACCAATGACCTTGTCTTATAGACAAATGGATTGAATCATGATTTTATACAAAAAAACCTAAAACTACTGATGTAATGCCTCAGGGGCACATCAGAAGATGGCCTTCCCTACGTCTAGTCGCAGAGGCAACGTAGTTTGACAAATGACAAAGACTGAAATGTGTGACTGACCCTGACTCTATTTTTGGATTTTTGACATGTTTTGATTTTTTTATCATTTTGAAGTTTTCTGGTGTTTTTTATGGATTTTCTCAGGACATTTTGTAATGTCTTTGGATTTTCAATGGTTTTACGTCTTCAGGATAGCCAATGTAAGAACCAAATTTGATGCAAGTCAAGTGCTTGCCCCCATTTGAGTATAAGACCAATTGATTATGATTAGGATAGGATAGGGGGTATGAAATACACTCGATGTCAATCATTCCAAGGTATGGAAAGGACAACCATTTATTATGAATGGTTTGTATAAGTAATGGGGAAGATATGTGATATGTACAGGGATAAGTAATATGTATAGGGATAAGTGTTATGTATAGGGAAGTCAGATTAAAATAATGGTAGAAAAAGTAGCAGAGTCAACTATGCATGGCGCCTATTTTCTAGGTTTTCACCATGGTACTTATCCAAAGTGCCAATGAGGTGGTTTTCACTATTGGACGAATTATTTTTCTTTACTATTTTCTTGATTATCTGATTTTTTTTTTATGTTACCCAGACGCCTGTTTACTAGGTTTTCACCTAGGTAACGATTTTTTTTTGTTTGATTTTTTTGTATTTTTTGATAATTAAGAAAAGGCTCTCAGAAGCTATGCATAGAACTTATTTAGATGAAGACTGTTGATAGGTGCTGACAATGGTTCTCCTTCAGGAGTAGAGAGTTGATATGCTCCTAATCTAAAGGCTTCTATGATAATATAGGGTCCTAACCAGTTAGGTTTAAAATTTCCTGGTTTCTCTCTTTCAACGTGATTCTTAGGATTCTCCATTAAGACCAGGTCACTAATGTCAAAGTTTCTATTCAAGACCTTTCTATTGTAGTTACGAAGAAGATGATTTTGATATGCTTGGAGATGATCTAAATCCTTCTGTCTTCGTTCATCTAGGAATTCTAGCTCATGTAGTCTTGAAACTCAGTACTCTTCATCGTCAATGTGCCCTTTCAAAGATACCCTTAGGGAAGGAATCTCAACCTAAATAGGTAAGATGGCCTCAAAGCCAAATACTAGGGAATATGGTGTGGCACCAGTGGGAGTGCATATGCTTTTACGATAAGCCCATAAGGCTAGATTAAGCTGTAAATGCCAATCTTGACCAACATCATTGACAGTATTTTTGAGGATTCTGATGATAGTTTTATTAGATGCCTCTACTTGGCCTATACCTTGTGGGTAATATGGGGTGGAAAAATGATGTTGGATATGGAATTCTTCACAGAGATGATGGACTACTTGGTTTTTGAATGGACAACCATTATCTGTGATAATGGATTGAGGAACACCATACCGACTAAGACCTTTGAAATATCTTGTCTAAGACCTTTAAATGATCAACCCTTGCCATCAATTTAGCAATAAGGTCATCAAAATAATCCTTCATAAGAGTGTGTATAAGGTCATGAAAAATAGTGGTCATGGCATGATGGTAGGTTGGTCCCACATTTTTGAGTCCGAAGGGCATAACATTCCAACAATATGTTCCCCATTGACATGTGAAAGGAGAATTGTTCAATGAATTTATTAGCCAGTTCACCCCATGATTTTATACCATAGTCAAGACCTGAAAACCACTCTAGTGCAATTCCAACAAGACTTGTCAGAAATATCCTCATAAGATAGTTGGGGTCATAGGTGACATCTATGACATCGTAGAAAATTCCCTTATGTGTTCAACTGGATTTCACTTTCCATTGTACTTGGGAAAATTTGGTATGACATACCCATGAGGGAAAGGTGTGATATACAATGATTTATTGAAGGAAAATGGGCATAAATATTTTGCTGAAATTTTTTTCTTGGTTGACATTGCTGTGTTACTCATCTGTGTTTGAAGTGCATGAATTTGTGTCTACATGATGCCAACTTGAGTTAATAATATGTTGGTTGTATTATTTAGGTCTATGTACGTGTTTTGAAATCCAACGTTGTGTGATGGGTTTTGGTTAAATTTCAGTATGTAAAGTGGATTTGGATTTGGAATGTTAGTGAATGGGTTTTGATTCAAAATCTGTGAAAATGGATTTTGATTCAAAATTTGTGTAAATGGATTTTGATTCAAAATCTATGAAATGGATTTTGATTCCAAGTTTGTGAAAATGGATTTTGACTCAGAATCTGTGAAGTATTGGGTTGGTTTCCATACTGGATAGAGGGTATGCCTATTGTCTGTGAAACCCCAATTTGTGGTATAGTACTAGTGATATGAACACTAGGTATAACTGCTATCTATGGAATAGTGCTAGTGACATTAACACTTGGAATAGGAGCTGATGTTCTAGATTTTTTGTTCCCAACAGGAGGACTGAAGGGATTGGACAATGATGCCCCTATGGTGAAATTTAGCCCTTGTGTCGAGGTAGGCATACCAAATGGATATGTGTGTATCATTGAATCACTCTATGTAGGTCCTCTAGATGGTATAATAGTAGTCACTTGAGCTATAGTAACACTAGTGGTTGTGGTGTTTGTTCCTTGAGTAGATAAAATTTGTAGGGTACGACTATCAAAACTAGGAGGTAATTTAGCACCTTCTGCTAGCAATTTTCCTAAGTATAGTTGAGGATCATTTGCTAGATATTCATCTACAAAGGAAGCAAACCCAGGGTCCTGTGCATCAACATCTATGTCTTCCACTATAACACATCCTTGTGTGTCTCTAGTAAAAAATTTCTCTAACAAAGTCTTGTGATGTCTAGATGAAGATGTCGCTGAAAAGGGATTTGAGAACAAATTGATGAATTCATTTGAATCAACCATGTTTTCTCTTTCTTTCCTTTTTTATCTTGTTTCAACCATGTAATGAAATCTCAAAGTGCAAGTGATGCAAAAAATAAGTCTATGGATGATCATGAATCTAATCTATGTTTTTGGGATTTTTTGAATATAAAGGATGAATGTATGCAACTATTTTTTTGGTATTTTCTCTGTAAATAAGGTATGTCTAAAATTACGCTATTCTAGGATGACAGTGTCTAAAAATGCAAAGATCTAAGTGATCAATTTGGAAGGTTCTAAAAGAGGTTATCTATCAGCTAAATCTTAACCCAGGTTTCAATTTAGTTTTGACAAGGAACCTTCATAGGACTAGGATTAAAAGATAAGGTGAGCTCCCAAACTAGACGGATGAGTTGGAAGGACTCACGTGTAGGACAAAAGATATGATGACTAGGTTCAATGCCAACATTTTTTGAATCGAGGGTTTATCCAAAGCGTGAAAGGTTCCTATCCTAAAATTTGCAAAAGATGATCTCTCTAAAGGAAATAAAGACCCCTAAGATGAAAGTAAGATCTATGACTAGGGTACCTATCGCTATGATTGAATGATTCCTAAAGGATGTAATCATGCAAGTTTTGAGAAAAATTTCTAGTTTATGTCCAAGAATCAGTGAAGAAGGATAAGTCAGATACTAGTTTGATTGTTTGTTCTCAGCTTGTGACAATAAACTCTAGTTTTCTAATACTTAGGCAGATGCATTGCAAAATTTAACAGTTGTGGTTTTCTTTCTTATTTGCGGTTTACTGGTGAATTCAGTTTCATGTATCAAACACATGTGGTTCTGTTCACATTAGTTGTGACTCAGAGTATCAATTGTGACTCTATACTAATGAAATGCAGTTTTCAAGACTTTGACTGTGTACTGGTAAAAGTAGGTTATGTGACAGGGGCATATGCGTTGTTTCAGAATATAGATGCGGCTCACCTATTCAGATGCTTCCCAGAAGGTATCAATTGTGGGTTTTCCATTCATAGAGGTAATGATAGGCATGACTGAGATATCAAATGTAGTTTTCCACTAAGCAGATGCAACCTAGTTTGGCAGATGTGAATCAAGATTAAACAAATGCGAATCAGATTCTAGGACATGCAAATTGGACTCAGTTTTTGAAAAATGCGACTGAAGTTTAAATAGATGCAATTTAGATGAAAATTGGACTTAGTTTTGATAAATACGATAGATTTCTTAATAGATTTAACTCCAATTAAAAGATGCATTTTTTTGGTGAACAAGTGTGACTCTATTTTCCAATTGCAGTTTTCTGATGAACAGTTGTGGTTTTCTAGTGAATGACAATGGAAACTGACTCTGTTTCATGATCAAGTTTTGGAAAATAACAAACATAGAAAACACAATATTTCAGTTTGATTTTGACACAAAGAAAATTTAATATGATAATAGACAAGCACAATCCTAGGTTATGAAAGATAATACTCGCTGATTTCTCACTTGGGTTTTACCCCATCTACGCTTATTCAAAGCGGATGACTAGTAGCTTGACCCCACCGACTCCCCTCCATGGCTAAACACTTCATTCAGGACAACCAAGCTACAATACCCATGAAACTCCCATGGAATATTTCTCATCTCTACTATGAATTGTAAGAATGTGAGATGGCTTCACACGTCTGACCTATTGCACCAACAAATAGAGGGTTTTTGGCTTATTAGAAACAAGGGTGTTTAGTATTGGCATTTCGTTCGTGGGGTATCATCCATGCGGGAAGAGACCATTTCTGCCCTTCTTGTTAGAACAATACTCGTGATACTTGAGCTTTCCTCAAGTACCCACTTTTATATATCGACTAGAAGTCGCTCAGGTTCAGCGTGTGACTGGTTTGAGCCATCTTTGGGTGAGTAATTTTTCCCACCAAGACAGGCCCAATTTTTAGAGTCAGTAATAGGTTCTCTTGCACCCAAGATCACACAAATGTGCAAGGGGAGAGGATATTTCTATATATAGAATCGTGGGGTAATAACATAGTGTGCTTTCACACCAAACATAGTAGACAATAGTAAATTTTAAACCAAAATGACAATTTTCTAATCTACTAGATAGTCTATTTCAAAATAGTGTTTGACACACATTGTGCAAAAAAATTCATTAGTAGTTTGAAATTTATTGTTATCGATAGTCCTGCAAGAGGGGTTTCAAAAAATTGTCTTCTATCCTACGTCCTACAAACACTATGTTAACTCCTTAAATCACACGTTGCAAACCAAAAATTAGCTAAAATAAAAACACAATGAAAAACTATAAATCAAAAATTGAACCCAGAAATTTCACTAGTCATATGCGTCGTTCAGAGCGATAGATGTGTCACAGAGTTTTACAAGTCGATTGTGTTTGAAAGAGACACATATGCATCAAATTTTGTCAGATGTGTCACTGTATTTGACAGATATGGTTCGTAATATCAATTGCGTCCTTTTGTCTGTCAGATGCATCGGGCCATATGATACCTACAAAAATTGAATAAAATGTCTACACATTTGTGAAGAATGTGTCTTCACATTGGGTTTACCAATGTAACATCGTGAAAAAATGAAAGATAAAAGCACTAACAATAGAAATAAAACTCTAATGTAATCTAAAGCTAAACAACAAAGTACAAAGGAAGAATAAAACATAAACACAGAATAATCTCACCCAGTATCTACATCCTTCCATGAATGGCCTCTATTGTCCTCCATTTTTCCATGATGATATTCTTTCCCTCAGTTTTTCAGTATGTGTACAAGTATAGCCTTGATGTATGTGATTATAGCAAAATATCAAATATTAACAAGTTCTCCAAAAGTCATACAATTTCGGCAGGAGAGGCAATGATGAAAGCCAGATCAATTTATAGAAAATTGATCATTCGAATGAAAGGCCAAGATTGAAAGATAGATAGATGATTCAGATTAAAATATTTGACATGGATTGAGATAAGTGTTAGTATTGACATGAGTGATAAAACCTAAGAATAGAGATCACGATTAAATAATGATTTAATCTCTAGTTGAAAGTATTCAAAAATTAGAAGAATAATGTTTGCATGAAAAGGATAAAGATAGAATAACATAAACGATTTGTTTGAACGCATGCATAAATTAATTAACTAAATAAAGATATTTAATTAATAAATGTGTACATTCATAAGAGTTAAATCTAGATAATTGACTGGTTATGATATGGAGTTTATTTGTGAAAGACAATCAATCATTAAATTAGGAGATAACTAACTAATTTAAATAGATCTCGAGTCAAGTGGAAATGAATACTTAGATAACTTAAACAATTATCTAAATATAGAGGAATATGTTCAAAGTAGACTTTTATGAATTAAATGATTATTTAATTCAAGATTCGACATTTAGGGATTAATTAAATAAATAAGATTTACTTAATTGAGTAAAGAAAAGATTAAATGAATAATTAAATAATTAGAGTATTTATTTAATTATAGTAAAAAATATGATAAAGATAAATTAAATAAGAATTTATTTAATTTAAGGAGGATAAAGTTAATTAGCGATGTAATTAAATAAAGAACATTTATTTAATTAATCAAGATTTGAATAAAGACAATATGAATTAATTAAATAATTAAGTGTATTTAATTAATAGAAAAACAAATGTTAGAATGAATCAATTAAATAATTAAAAGTTAGTTAATTAATAGATGAGAAACAACTTTAGAAAGTAATTAAATAATTAACATTATTTAATCATGACCATGAAACTATGAATTATGAAGAAATTGAAGTCACAGGCTTAGTCCAAATTTTAGTGTCTACACCAAGAAAGAAAGACAATTCACCAAACATTGAAATTTCAAACTCACTCTACATTGCATTCCATAATTCTTTGCACATGGCATCACTACTGCCACTAGAGATAATGCCATCAACATAAACAACAACAATTAGTAATTGATCACCTTCTGTTTTTATATATAAGTTACTATCTATACAACCTCTCTTGAAACTTTGTTGTTGCAGATATTTGTCCAATCTGGAGTGCTATGCTCTAGGAGCTTGTTTGAGTCCATAAAATGCTTTTTTTAGTTTGTACACAAAATTTGGATAATCTAAACATTGGAATCCTTCCGATTGTTTAATCTAGACTTCTAATTGTCCATTTAGGAATGCAGAATTAAACATCCATCTAATATACCTTGAAATTATTGAATGGTGATAAGGCTAAAAACATTTTGATTGCTTCCAACCTTGCTACTTGAGAAAATATCTCTTCAAAATCAATTCCTTCAACCGAAGCACATCCTTTACATACAAGTATGACTTTGTTTCGGATCACTTTTCCATCTCCATTTAACTTGTTTGTAAAGAACCATTTGGTATCAATGACATTTTTATCTTTGTGTCTCAGAACTGATTCCCAAGTTTCATTTTTCTTGATTTGAGTCAATTCTTCCTCCATGGCATCTAGCCAACCTTTATCTATACTTGCTTCTGCATAGGAGCTTGGTTCAATTTTTGATAATAATGCAAAGTGTACCTATTCATTTTCTTTCTAAATTCTTCTCTAGTTTTGAACCGCATTGTCCTTATCTCCTATAATTTGATTTTCAAAATGATTCTTCTAAACATACCTAACCAAAGTATTTGTAACTGTATTCTTAGAATTAATTTATGAGTCTTCATTATTGCAAGTATGAAGGTTTTTTCATTGATTTCAACAAGATGGTGTTGTCATTGATGTCAACTATGTGTTGTGGAAGGTTCTTAAATGATGAAGATGTTGAGGATATTGAGAAAATTGTGAAAAAGAGGGAAAAAATTTGTTGCAGTTTGTGTGCATGTATAGTTGAGATATTGAGGAAGTGTTGTGAGTACATGGAGCTATATTTATGTTGCAATGTCTAGAGATGTGTTGGAATGAAGTAATGTGCTAAGATGGTATCTCTGGTGCTTGGTTTTCAATTGCTTTTGAAAAAATTAAATAAATAGAGAAGGCAGTGTTGTGTAAATGTTCAAAACATGCTTCGGGATGTGCTCCACATTTCTTCTATGTTGATGCTATGCTTGTGCATATTTGATATGTGGTCCAGGGTTGTCAGTAGTTTCTATATCCAAATTTTGGGTTTTTGGATCATTGCGCAAAGTGAGATGTGTTTACCAATGTGTGAACTAGGTTTTTAGTGTTGTTTGCTGTGGTATGGGAGAAATGTATTTGCTCTGCATTTATCCGTAGTTTTGTTTTAGGTCATGTAGATTTGGGAAGTTTCTTATGTTGATTATATTTTTCAGAATTCAATATTTCTCATGATTTTGTGTAGTAGAGTGTGTGTTTCATGTGTCAGTGTGCGTATGAGGTTAATTGGATGTTCTATGTTGAAGTATTTCTATGATGCAAGTTTGGAAAAATTCTTTGTTGGATCTTAGGTGGTTTGTGGGTTGTTCCAGATCATATAAAATATATTTGTGTGGTTTGCATGTTGTCTTGATAAAGTGAGAAGCATGTACTTAATAGTTTTATGGTGTTTAGCATGGGTAATGGTTGACCTGGTGTTAACACTACATGTAAAGTGAATTCAAAGTTTGTGGAAGCATGTTGAGGTGTGTTAGGACAAATTTGGGTCCTAAGTATTTATGTGGGCTGCCTCCAGTCCTATTCACCATGATAATGTTTGGGTGCCAACCAAATTTGAAATCATAAATGTAAAGGATGTGTTTCTGACCTTGGAGAAGCTTTTCAAGGTTGAGGATGATATAAATAAGAGTGGTGGTGTTGGAAGATCTTAAGATAGATATGAAAAATATATAAGTGATGAATAGAGTACAAATTTGAGTAGAGCAGTGCAAAATTCAAAGTGTTGGATTTCTAAAGGCAGTGAGCTGAAGGCATCCAAAATCTTTTAAAGAAGGATGAAAAAGTGTTGGAGAAATTGTGGTGGATTCCTTGTTGCATTGAGATAGTGTTCTTTGTGTAACATTTCTCTTCTATCTTCTTTTCATATTCTAAGCAATGAGCTTTAGCCGTGAGCCCTATTGGATAGTGTGTCCTATTTTGGCAGTGAACCTTTGTACCAATTTTGTAATTACTTATATTGTGATCTAATCCTCACCGTGGTTTTTCTCTGATTGGGTTTTCCACATAAATCTGGTGTTCTCTTGTGTATGGTGTTGTTTCATTTTCTATTATTTACATTTCATGATTAATCACTATAACATAATAAGGGTTTAATGAATTCTTGTGGATCTAATTACTGCTAATGGTTTTTGATATTTTAATTTGATACAACTAATTCACCCCCCTCTTAGTTGTATTTTTCATTCAACAATTGGTATCAGAGCAAGGTTCCTTAGAGAAGAGCTAAATGCTTGAGGTAGATCCAAGATGGCAACAAGATAGAGAGCCCTAAGTTTGATGGCATAGACTATGCATTCTGGAAGACAAATATGGAAGGATATCTAACATCCTTTGGGTATGAGATTGAAAAGGAAATCAAGACTCAATATGTCACACCTGCGAATGGTCCAAGCACAAGTGATTAGATCAAGGCCCATGAAGTAAATGGTAAGGAAATATCTATTCTTCTGAATAGTCTTTCAAATTCTAAATTAATAGAAGTTATGAATCTAAAGAATGCTAAAGATGTTTGGGACAAGCTAGAAAGCATTTATGAAGGAGATGATAAGGTTAAACAAGAAAAGTTGTAGAATCTGAAGGCATAATTTGAGACCCTGCAAATGTCTTTAGATGAAACAATTACAATTTACCTATAGAGAGTTGATGAGTTGGTAAGTGCAATGAGAGGTCTTGGAGCACAAGTTAAAGAACCTAGGGTGGTAAAGAAAGTTCTCAAATCTCTTCCCGATTCTTACAGTGAAAAGGTATATGCTATTGAGGAAGTTGAAATTTTTAATACTTACTCTAGAGATCAATTGCTTGGTACACTAACTTCATTTGAAATGAGAAAACTTGGTTTGAAAAATGGTACAAAAGTGGAGATTGCTTTCAAGGCTTAAAAATTAGAAAAGGTTGAAGATTCAAATGATGATGATCTTGATAATGTGGAAGCTCAATTTGTAAGAAGGATGAAAAAGGGCACCAATAAGTACAAAGGTAAACTACCTTTCAAATGTTTTAGTTGTGGAAATATAGGTCACTATACTACAAGATGTCCAAACAGAGCTATGAACAATAAACGTAAGGAGAACAAAGAAAAGATGATTAAAATAAGTTACTATGTTAGAGAAGATGCTGGTATTTCTAATGATGAATTTTATTATGGAGATGCTGATGAAAATGAATGCTTTTTCTTAGCTTTAAAAGATGAATCTACTTCTGCTAACTCTAAAAATTGTGTGAAGGAAGTGTTCTAGAGAGGAAAGATAAGGTTGAATGTACCTTGGTTTCTGCTTTTCATGTTAAACAGGATAAGAACTACTAGGTTGTTGATAGTGTCTACTCTAATCACATGACCAAAGCCAAAAGTAAGTTTGTTAAACTTGAAAAGTATGATGGAGGATTAGTTAAATTTGGAGATGATTCAGGAGCTAAGATTTGTGGAATAGGTTCAATCAGTTTTGATGACAAGCATAATACTAAAGATGTTTACTATGTTAAAGGCTTAAGGGATAATATTTTGAATGTTGAAAAAATTTGTAGCAAAGGATATAATCTTGTGTTTTAGGATCAAATATGTGAGATATAAGGGTCTGGAACTGTGATTGCTGCTGGTAAGAGGATAGATGGAAATATCTATTAGCTCAAGGGTGTTGATGGTCATCGCTTTATGGCTTAGATTAATGAAAGTTGGTTATGGCACCAGAGGATGTGTCACATGAATTTTGAAAATTTAGTTAGAATCAATTTAGTTCATGCAGTAAGAGACCTACCAAGAATTACAAAGCCTATCAATGCCATTTGCAAAAATTGTCAATTTGGAAAACAAATAAGGAGTAGTTTCAAAGGAAAAGAACAATCTGCTACCGCACTACTGGAATTAATACATAAAAATATTTGTGGTCCCATAAGGGTGAGAAGTATTCAAGGTGAGATGCATTTCATGCTTTTGATTGATGATTACTCTAGAATGACATGGGTTACTTTTCTTAGAAAAAAATATGATGCTCTAGATAGATTTAAAGCATTTAAAGCTATGGTTGAGAATGAAATGGATTTGAAAATCAAATGTTTGAGGTCTGATAGAGGTGAAGAATTCACCTCCAATGAGTTTAGCATGTTTTGTGAAGTTCATGGAATAAAGAGGCACTTGTTTGCCCCTAGAAATTGTCAGCAGAATGGAGTGGTTGAAAGGAAAAGCAGGTCTGTGCAAGAAGTTGCAAAGACTATGATGAAAGAAGCTAACCTGCCATAAGTTTATAGGAGAGAAGCAATTCATATTGTTGTTTACATACTTAACAGAGTTCAAGCCAAAGCTGACAGTACAAAGACTCCCCCATGAGTTGTGGTATGGAAGGATTCCTACTATCAAGTACTTTAGAGTATTTGGAAGAAAATGTTATATCAAAAGAGATGAAGAAAACCTAGGAAAGTTTGATGCAAGGTCTAATGAAGGTATCCTCCTTGGATATTCTACTAAAAGAAAAGCTTACAAATGTTACAACAAAAGGCTAAGAAAGATTGTTGAAAGTGCAAATGTTAAGGTTGATGAATATGTGCAAAATTTAGTTGTTATAGATGGATGTGTCAGATGAACCCACTTGTAGAGAAGAAAAAAATATAAGGAAAAAGAAGTGCAAGATAAAGAGGAAGAAGCTCTAGAAAAGACCCCTAAGATCCCTAAGTATGTGCAAAGAAATAATTCCAAAAGATAAATCATTAAAGACAAGAGGAAAGGAGTATTGACAAGAAGAAGAGATGTTGAAGATGAGGTAGATATGTGTTTACTCTCTAAAATTAAACGTAAAAAAATGAGTGAGGCATGTAAAGATGAACATTGGATGAAGGAAATGGAAGAACTTATGTAGACTGAGAAAAATCAGACTTGGGAACTAGTCCCAAGTTTGACAAACAAGAGCATAATTAGAACTAAGTGGGTATTAAAAAACAAACTGAATGAGAATGGAGAAGTGATAAGAAATAAAGCAAGGCTTGTGTGTAAGGGTTAATTACAAGTAGAAGGAATATAATTTGAGGAAAAACTTGCTCCAATGGTTAGAATAGAAGCAATCAGGATATTTTTGGTATTTGCAACACATAAAGAATTTAAAGTTTATCAAATGGATGTGAAGTCTTCTTTCTTGAATAGTGAATTGGAAGAAGAGGTTTACATGTAACAACCAAAAGGATTTCAGTTATCAGATCAACCAGATGTGGTTTGTAAATTGAAAAGGCATTGCATGGATTAAAGCAAGCTCCCATAGCTTGGTATGCAATATTGGACATATATAAATGGTACAACATGGATTCAGTAAAGGTACCACAAATAGTAATCTTCAAAATTGAGGAAGATAAAATCTTGATAGTGGTTGTGTATGTGAATGACATTATATTTGGAGGCAATAAAGATATGTGTAATAAATTTGCATAAGAGATGAAAAAAGAGTTTGATATGACAATGGTTGGGGAGATGAATTTCTTCCTTGGGCTACAAATCAATCCAACAAAAAAAGGTATATTCATTTCATAGTCAAAGTATGCCAAAGAGATGTTGATAAGTTTAGAATGGAAGACTCCAAACTGGTATGTACTCGTATGGTGACTATTTACAAATTGAGTAAGGATGATGAATCACCTAAGGATGATCAGAGAAAGTATAGATCTATGGTTGGTGGATTGATATATCTAATTGCTACTAGATCGGGTATCATGCATACAGTTTGTCTTGTGGCTAGATTTCAAGAAGATCCTAAAGAGACACATGTTCCAACAGTGAAGAGGATATCCAAATATTTAAAAGGTAGTCTGGATTATTACTTATGGTATCCTAAGGTTATTGATTTCACATTAAGTGCATACACAGGTGCAAATTGGGCTGATTGTGTTGATTATAGAAAAAGTACAAGTGGTGGTGCATTCTTTCTTGGATTTAGATTGGTGGTATGACTGAGTAAGAAACAAGATTTAGTTTCCTTATCCACTACAAAGGTTAAGTGTATTGCAACAGCATCTTGTTGCACACAAGTATTATAAATGAGATAGATATTGAAGGATATCAAAGTAATGTATGATGATCCTATTTCTATCTTTTATGACAATACAAGTGCAATTAACATTTCAAAGAATCCAGTGATACATTAAAGAACAAAACATATATAAATCATGTATCACTTTTTGAGAGAAGGTTATGGAGAATGAGGTGAAGCTTGAATATGCACCTACAAAGGATCAGATTTTTGAAATGTTCATTAAGGCTCTTCCTAAAGATACTTTTGAGTATCTCTTGGAGAATTTGGGGGTTATTTCCCCTCCTTTGAACTAGATGCATATGGAGATGCATCAATCCAATGGATCTATGGATTGATCTCTTGTTTGGACTGATGTTGGTGGCTACCTCTTAGGGGGAGTAGGTAGTTTCATTGTTGCAATAAGGAATATATGTTGTAATTGTGCAAAGTTGTTGATTTGGTTGAGTGTACTCCTAAGGGGGAGTATTTAGAGAAAGTATCTTGGTTCAGTGTCAAAGGGGAGAACAATGCAAAATAATTTACCCTTTTCCATTGATTTCAAAGGGGGAGAAAGAATGATGTGAAAATTTTTATCTACGCAGGGGGAGAGAAAGCAAAAGAAAATAATGAGAGAGTAAAGAGAGAATAAATAGGTATATTCAGAGCTATTGTGTCTTTGATGGTTTTTCACATCATGTGTTGCCATCAATGAAAAAGGGGGAGATTGTTGCAAGTATGAAGGTGTTGACATTGATGTCAACAATTTGGTGTTGTTATAGATTTCAACTATGTGTTGAGGAAGGTTGTTGAATGATGAAGATGTTGAGGATATTGAGAAAATTGTGAAAAAGAGGGAAATAGTTTGTTGCAGTTTGTGTGCATGTATAGTTGAGATATTGAGGAAGTGTTGTGAGTACATAGAGCTATATTTATGTTGCACTATCTAAAGATGTGTTGGAATGAAGTTTTGTGCTAAGATGGCATCTCTGGTGCTTGGTTTCCAAGTGATTTTGAGAAAATTTAATAAATAGAGAAAGTAGTGTCGTGCAAATGTTCAAAACATGCTTTGCGATGTGCTCCACGTTTCTTCTATGTTGATGCTATGCCTATGCGGATATGATATGTGGTCCAGGGTTGTCAGTAGTTGCTATATCCAAAGTTTGGGTTTTTGGATCATTGCGCAAAGTGAGATGTGTTTACCAATGTGTGAACTAGGTTTTTAGTGTTGTTTGCTGTGGTATGGGAGAAATGTATTTGCTTTGCATTTATCTATAGTTTTGTTTTAGGTCATGTAGATTTGGGAAGTTGCTTATGTTGATTATATATTTTAGAATTCAATATTTCTCATGATTTGGTGTAGTAGAGTGTGTGTTTCATCCATTAGTGTGCATGTGAGGTTATTTGGATGTTCTGGGTTGAAGTATTTCTATGATGCAAGTTTGGAAGAATTATTTGTTGGATCTTAGGTAGTTTGTGGATTGTTCTAGATCATGTAAAATATATATTTGTGTGGTCTGCGTGTCATCTTGATCAAGTGGGAAGTGTGAACTTAATATTTTTATGGTGTTTAACATGTGTAATGGCTAACCTGGTGTTAACACTACATGCGAAGAAACTTTCAAGTTTGTGGAAGCATGTTGAGGTGTGTTAGGAAAAATTTGGGTCCTAAGGACTTATGTGGGTTACATTCATTCCTACTTGCTACGAGAATGTTTGAGTGTCGACTTAACTTGAAATTGTAAATGTAAAGGATGTGTTTTTGACCTTGGAGAAGGTTTTCAAGGTTGAGGATGATATAAATAAGAGTGGTGTTGTTGGAAGATATTAAGATAGATTTGAAAGAGATATAAGTGATGAATAGAGTGCAAATTTGAATAGAGAAGTACGAACTTCAAAGTGTTGGAATTTTTAAGGCAGTGAGCTGAAGGTGTCCACAATGTTTCAAACAACGTTGAAACAGTGTTGGAGCAATTTTGATGGATTACTTGTTGCATTGAGATAGTCTTCTCTATGTAACATTTCTCTTTAATCTTCTTTTCATATTCCAAGCAGTGAGCTTTGGTTGTGAGCCCTATTGGACAATGTGTTCTATTCTGGCAGTGAGCCCTTGTACCGGTTTTGAAATTACTTATATTGTGAGCTAATCCTCATTGTGGTTTTTCCCTCATTGGGTTTTCCACATAAATTTGGTGTTCTCTTGTGTATGGTGTTGTTTCAATTTCTATTAGCTATATTTCATGATTAATCACTATAACAAAATAAGGGTTTAATGAATGCTTGTGGATTTGATTAATGTTGATGGTTTTTGATGTTTTAATTTGTGAACCAAATATTTTTGGGGAAAGGGGGCTCTCTTACACTTCTAGGGTTTTGCACCTAAAAGGAGAGAGGTATCCCAAAAACCTTGATGGCTCACTCAAGAATAATGCAAATATGATTGAAATATGTCTAAATAGGAATGTCCTAAATGCAAAGAATTGATAAAAGAGATTAACTATTGATGCAAAACTAAGACAATGCACTTTGTTTGAAAACACATTATGATATGCAAAATGAACTAAAAATGCAAACAAATTATAATAGAAATTAATGAAATTGAAGAGGTGCACCTAGAAACTTGTAGAGACTGGGATGAAGACTGGAAATGCTACTGATTCTAGAATTTTGACCTATTGGGACACTTACGCCATTCTGGGCGACTTAGTACTAGATCTGGAAAACTACACCGGAGCCCGTTTCAACCAAATGGGTATCTGAATCTACATAAATTTTTGGAAAACATGTACAGTGGGACTTAGTCACCATTGATGGTGACTAAGTCCACCTTGGATTTTTTGAAAACTCAAAAGTGGAATCTGTAGCTCTCAGTCTACTCTTTCTGTTCCTCCAGGTGTCCATATCTAAAACCCTGATTTTGAAGGCTGTAAGTGACTTTTTGTGTAGATTTTGACCTTTCCAATAGGGAGATGACTTCAACAAGTTTGAAACCTATTCTTCAATCATGTCCAAGCCATCCAACCACCTAAATTTTCAATCACAAAATGGAAGATAGATAAAATGTTGATTGCTAGGGATTGGGGGTCTTCCTTGGTCAAACCCTGTTTAGGTAATTAAACCAAAATGATAAAATAATGAAGCATGAAAAAATTGAAATTAGAAACTTTCCATGATGATGGATCTTGAATTTCTACAACAATTGATGAAGAATCTTTCTCTTAAATGCCTTAGAAGTAATGAATTGACTTGACAACATGTAGGCTTGATGATACTTGGATACTGGATGGATGAAAGGTCTCCTTTTATAGAGGAGAGTTAAGTGAATGAATAGAATAAGGATCATGATCAAGGGCCAAGATTAAATTAGAAAATAATTTAATCAAGGGTGGAGGTTAATTGAGAGAAGAAAGACATGGATAGATAAAACTTGAGGTGGAATATATGATTGGCACAAAAAAAGAGGTTGTTGGAGAAAATTAAATAATAAAAATTATTTAATTTTAGGTGGCCAACATAGGAGAATATTGATTTTATTTATTTAAAATGAAAGGTGAGAACAAATAATTAAATAATTAAATAATTAAAAATAATTATTTAATTATAGAGGAAAGGTGGAGTGTTAAACATTAAATAATTAAAAACAATTATTTAATGGAGAGGGGAGGGATAATTAAATAATTAAAATAATTATTTAATTGGGGAGATAAAGAAATGATAAATAATTAAATAAATATAACATTTATTTAATTATAGAGAGAAAAGGCTAATGAATAATTAAATAATTGAAATAATTATTTAATTATAGAAGAAGAGGGAAAGACTAAATTTTGAATTAAAATAATATTTTATTCAAAAGTGGGGAAAAAGGACCATTTAAGGCATACATAAACATACATTTGAATAAGGCGGGCCCAAACAAGTGTGAAAATGTAAAGAGATACATTTTTCTACGCAACATTTAGCCCCCACTTTAGTGAGAGGATGAACTTGCTTCAAACTCACACTAAAGTAGACATTCTAGAGGGGTCTAATCATACCAATGTTGATGGAAAAGGAGGAAAAAGATCAAGGCATCGACCAAGCCCCTAGTATCTAAGATCCTAAGTCAAACCAACATGAGCACAAAAGGACACACACAAGGTGTATAATATGCAACAAAACAAGATACACAATCATGCAATGAAAGGAAATAAAGTAAAGAAAAATTAGACATGGATCAAAGATGCGCTCACTTTGAGGTCACGAAACATCAAGTCATTTGTGGGGTGATTTTTCCCAAATAAGTGGTTTAGTGAGAAAGTCATGCTAGTGTCGGCTTCCCATCGTATGATGAAAAAGTCATGCCAGTGTGTCAACTTCCCATCATACTAACCATACCAAAGTTATCCTCCTAAGAACTTTGATAAGGCACCACATTGAAAATTCTTTTTGTAAATGTTTTTGAATGTCATGTAAAGATTTTCTTAAAGGGGATTTTGCTTTGTTCATATAAGGCCTTCTTCTTATGGAGCATTATGCCTAATTTCTCTAAGAGAGGACAAGTCAAAGTGTTAGATCATTGCCCATGGGATGCCTCATTCACATCATGCCATGTCAGAAGATCATACACTCTTAGAAGGTGTCAAACCAAATGAAGCCACCAAAAAGAAGACACATCACAAGAAAAAGAGAAATCACGCTATGAAATTTTTGCCAAAAGATTTCATCTATGTATGCCCCCACTTTAAAGTGGTTTCTACATCATCATTGTGAGCAATTGCTTTAAAGTAGCCAATGATAAATGCTAAGAAGACATGAGAGCCAATTTGGAAAGCCCTATGCCAAGTCATATGTTTCCGAATTGAGCTACATCATGAAGAAGTATGTCACAGGTGAGCCAACTTAAGGCATGTTGTCCAAATCCCAAGCTTGCTTTTATATGTTCATGAAAGGTTAATGACTAGCCAAAAGAGACAATGATAAGTGACATATGAGGACAAGGATACTTAACCCCTTGGCCCCACTTAGTGCAGGACAAAGGTGAACCTGGAATGGATGATGATATGCTACTCCTTGCGATGAATGTAAAACATGCAACTATGGCAAGGAACAACAACCAATGTTATTTATTTTGCTAAGTAAAAAAAGTTTCTGCTTGATACATATTTAATGAGATGTCTATCAATTTAGGATGTACCAAGGTTAACGTTTTCTTGGAAGAATATTTTGTGATAGCGTTGACATTGGATGAAATTTTTTGTTTTGAGGGACAATAACCAATATTATTAGGCTTTATAGCATCACATCCTTTTCCAGGTCACTTCATAATTTCAAACATCTTCCAAAATGTTTTGTCACATTTGTTGGTGTAGACATCCAAATTTAGACAATTAATTTATCCAAATTTATTATTTTTCGTCTAAACATCCTCTTATCCGAGTTAATTAAGTAATATTAGTATTATTTAATTAATATCTTTAATTCTGCCAAATCCCTAAGGTATTTAATTAAATAATTAAATACCTTACCCTCCTTAATCCTCTTTTCATCAAATGAATTAAATAAATATTACATTTATTTAATTCCTCACATGTCATTTTCATCTAATCTAATCCATCTCCTAATTTCTTCATTAAGGATGTGCACATGCCTATTTGATTAGGATGTCACATCCTCCAACTTTTGCAAGTTGGCTTTTAATCCTAATTAGCCCCTAATTATCCTATGATTACTGAACCAAGCCTAATTATCTCCAAGGAATTTTTAATTCCCTTATTCTTCCTAGATCCCCTCTCTTATATGATTTTTAATTCACATTCCATCCTTCCAAGGCTTCTAGAACCTTGGACTTGTCACAATCTCCACATGTGACCAACCTTGGACTTGTCATAATCTCCACATGTGACCAAGTCCACTGGTCCACCTTTTATCCTCTAGATCATCTTATGAATGTGAATTTTTAATTCACATTTATATCCCCAACCACCTTTCCTTTTCCCATGTAGATTTTTGAGGAATTCTAAAATTCCTCAAATGTCCCTTTCACTCCCACTTGGGGACAAGAAATCCCTTTTTGTGGAAATCTCCTCACTCCCTAAGGTGCATGTCCTTTTTCCACCTCATGTACTTTTTTGACAACTCATTTCCATCTCATCCCCCCTTGGCCACTTCACCCTCCACATGTCAAGATGTGAGGGCTTGTGGGTTCTCAACCCACCATAGCCCTTCATCTTGGCCTTGTTGGAGCAATCTTGACCGTTGAATTCTCTAAAGAATTCAAGATCCTCTATAAATACCCCCTCCTCAAGGGCATTTTGAGAACACTTCTTCATTTGAGCAACCTTATGCTGCTAATTTTCCTTCTCAACACTTTGCACTCTCATAACTACATGCTGTCCATTTGAACTCTCAAGCCTTTTCAATCATTCAACCATCTTTGTTAATCATCTTGCATATAGAAGCTTGCATATAGTCACTCAATCCATCATCTAAGGAGCACACAACCAATCCAAGCAAGGGCCAATCAAAGAGGTATCAACAACAAGGGAGGTAAAAGTATTTGTGTTTTATCTTATTTGCATTCCTTTTCGTTGAACCACTCTTTTTGGCTAATCTTGAAGTGTCGCTTGGTATTTTGTTATTCATGTTTCTTAGTTAGTTTGCACATTTAGGCGATAAGAATTCAAGGTATACATTCACGGCGCGGGGTGGGACCACACGGGTCTTGCATTTAATGTTCTTTGAGTTAAGATTTTGTAGGAAAAACTCCGCGAAGTGCGGTGGCGCCGCTTCTGAAGTCGCGGTAAGCCCTGAAGAATCGCGGTAAGCCCCACGAGTTAGCGGCCGGTATCCTTCGCGAGTTAGCGGTATCCTTCTGAGTTAGCGGTGCCCTTCACCGGAATTTCTTGTCCCTTCCGCGAGGTGCGGCGGCATCCTTCCACCAGGTTAGCGGCCTTCGCTTCTGGAAGTTATTGGCGCCAGCTGCAGGCTAGCGGCGCCCTTTCTGAGGATTCTTGGCATTCCTTCCGCGAGTTCGCGGCCTTCCCTTAACATCACCGGTTTGGAGGGTAAAATGGGCGTTTTAGCCGTTTTCAGTTTTGCTATATTCATTGATAACTCTCTAGCGTTGATGCGAGGCAAGAATATTGCTATTTTTTCACTAACATTTTTTTTCACGACATATTGTGGAAAAATTTGACGAAGCGAAAGAGGACAACTAACATTTGTTTTAGCGGGGGCATCACCATAATCGGACTTTCAAAAAATTATCTTTGCTGCTCTCAAACATAGTCTATTTAGGGGGATTAAATCTCATTGTTTGCTGTGGTTGTTTACTTTTGTGTTACCTAAGGGGGCATTGATTCGTTTTCACTTTCCCTTTGCACTTCGTGTGAGCCTGGGGAGTAGTTGGAAATAGTTGGTGTCTTCTTTTTAGTGGGAGCTGCTTGAGGATTTCATCACCCCAAGGGACGATTCCAACCACGTGTACCGGCGGGGTATATAAAGGGGGGAGAACGAAAGTTGTACCCCAATCCAGTTGCGTCGTAATTGGCGTCGAAGCTAAATTGATACCTAGATAGATGTGAAGAGTTGGTCGAGAGCCTTACGATTATCACCGGTTCCCGACTCCGCTTGTGGCCGGATTGGTGTTCTGGTGTGCCTCGATATGTCAGTATATCGAGGACTCCCTAGAAGCCTTGTGCATCCTAGATTAAGACTTTGCCTTGCCATACCCGTAATATTAATCATAGGATTGTGCTTGCTTGAGGTGTTTCCTTGTGGAAATTCTGTCAAATTTTGATACTTTTGACTTGTTTCATCATTTTGCGTCCTTTCCATAGCCTTTGCCATCAAAAACCAAGCTTTGACCCCACAGAAACACGGTAGCGCCCTGCGCAGAAGCGCGGTAGCGCCCCTGATTTACTGCAGAAAGCTGTCTACGCCCCTGATTTTACTGCAGAATGTTGGCTATGCCCCTTTAACTTCCCGGGCCCATCATTTACAAACCGTACATCGAATCAACTTCGTTCAAAAACCAAAATTGCTTAATTTTTTGAGCTCTATCTAGTGGTACCTCTTGTTTCTTCCTATCTAATCAAACAAATCTATTCCTCTGATCATCTAATCAATCCAAGCACACTAATCCGATCAAGTTCATCCAATCACAATTATCCAATCAATATCATCTAATCATTTGATCCCATCCAATCAAACTGATCTAGTACTTTAATCAAATTCATTAAATCATCTACCCGATCCAATCATCCGTCTACCGAATCCCATCAAAATCAAAAGCAATCCCATCCAATCATCCTAATCTGAGCTTTTGTCGAATCCTGATCTGAGCTTGACCAAAATCCTGATTTGAGCTTTAATCCGTTCCCATCCAAAATCTTTTATCCATCCTCTTTATCCTTTCATCATCATGAATCCTCATCCTCCATCAATAGTAGTCAAGGGAAACCTTAATTACGTGGACGACGATAATGAAAGTCTTGTCGATCAAGAAGAATATGACATAGATCCCCTTGATGCTATTGTCACTAGTAAGCTTTCTCCACCCACTTTCCACAATCCAATCACCCCTTCCAGTTATCCTGTTATTCCTTCATCCATGCCTAATCACGCTCCTTATGCCACCTTTGACAATGGATATCCAATATCTTCTTCATATTTGTCATGTCCTTCATCTACATCATCCCCTTACACAACATCTACATCCTCTTATCCTCATCTTCCATCCCAATACTCCTATTACAATTCCCCATCCATGTCCCCCTATCCTAATCCTCTTTTCCAATCTTCCCATACTAATCCTACATCCACACCCTTTTACCTTAATCCTACATCCATGTCTCCTCATCCTAATCCATCATCCCAATACCTTTATTATAATCCATCCCCCACATCCTCTTGTCCCACTACACCACCTATATCCTCTTGTCTTAATCCACAATCCATGTCCCCCTATCTTAATTCACCACTCCAATATCCTTATCTTAACCCTCCACCCAATCCCATTCATCCATCTACTCCTAGACCTCCATCCAATCCTAGTCTTCCATCTACTCCTAGTCCTCCATCCAATTCTAATCCCCCATCTACTCATAGTCCTACATTCAATCCCATTCCTCCATCTAACCCCAGTCCACCAATCCATAATCCCTCATCCATTTCTACCACCCTAATCAAGCCAACCATATGCAAGTCTCTCGTTTCAGAAGTTCTCCAAGGACTAATTACAAAGAAGCCATCCCCAACTCCACATCTTGCAGTAATGGAACCATGCCATCTAGATCCATCACCCACGGTCACTAGTGATGAGACCCTTCTCCATACCACACCTATTATTGATGTTACCACCCCTAGCATTGATCAAACCATTGAAATCATTGAACCCACTAAATCCATTGAACCCACATCTCCCACTATGAGAGCCATTGAACCCATCAAAGACACCCAAGTCCAATCCACTCCTACTCCTAGATCCACCCAATCCATCGAAGACACCTGAATCCAATCCACTCCTCCCACTCCTAGTAGCACCAAAACCCATTCCAATGAACCTCATGAATCTTTCATCCCTCCATCTTCCCCACTTGAAGAGTCCCAACAAGATGCCATTACCATGCCTTCCACCCACGATGAGTCATGCCAAGAGTCTAATCCAAAGCATGCCAGCATATCCCCTTCTCTAGATCAAGATCTTGCCATCCCATCTAGTCCACCTCAAGATCACAATCCCCCATCCATTCCATCCCATGATCCCCTTGTCATTCAAGCTTCCACTGCTCCATCTCCATCTCCATCGCATGAGCCTACTACCACAAATCCAGATCCTATCATGGCCCTACTCCCTCTCCTAATGTTGCTATCCCATCATCTCCTTCTCATGATCCCTCATCATCACCTAAAAATGCTCTCCCCACACCACTTGCATATCCCCTTGGTCCTCTCACATTCCTCCATGGTGGTCTCCTCGCAGAGGAAAAACAAAGCATATACACCAACCCTCCTCTTCCACCTACTAATGAACTCACATCATTCTTCTAGAATAACAAAAATCCTATCCTAGATCGAATACTCAAGAAAATGAACTATCAAGGAAAAGGTTTAGGCCTTCATGAGCAAGGTATTATAGAGCCCATCCAAGCTAAAGAACATTTGTATCCGCACAGTCTTGGATGTACTATTCGTGACTCGCAATCCAAAAATGTTGGTACAACCTCTAGACGTCCTCAACGAGCCTTTTCCAAAAGAAATATTGGCTCTTCCCATTGCCCCACTAGATCATATGTGGCCATCCCTCCTCCTCTATCGTATCATCTCAAAACAACCGTCCATCTTCCTCCTTCATCTGCTCCATCTATTTTGGGTCCTTACATCCCTCCATCTACCATCTCCAATCCTCCATCTACCATGCCCATGTTTCCTCCAGGTCCTAAGTCTATTTTGGGCCCTTATATCCCAAAATCACCTCCTCCATCTCATCCTATCCATCCTTTCATCCATCCATCACCTATCCATGTCACCCATCATAACTATCCCACTCTCATGTTCCCTAATCAGGATCAACAAAGGCACATACCTGTACATCATCCATCCACATATCATCCTAAAAATCCTACCTCCATCCCTCCATTCATGTGTCCTCCACATCATCCATCCATTCACACTCATCCCATTGCTACTAAAAGCACTTTGGCGTTTAAAGGAAAAATGCATAAATCTAAACATCCACATGAATTTACGGCTCCCCATGTCCCCTCTAAAATACATGGTGAAGAGAAGAAAAATCTAAATCTAAATGAAATCTATAGGCCACAAAGGCCCACCAAAGCAAAGATCAAAACTATGTGGGTCCCAAAGAAAAAAGATGCAATGCCATCACATGAAAAATCTATAAGAACATCCAAAGTTGCTAATCCAAAAGCTAGTCATACACGCCTTTCATCTCCTAAGTCTGTTTTGGGTCCTTATGTTCCAAAGTTCACCACCCCATCTCCTCCATTATCCACACATTCTCCATCCAGTAATCCTCTTATCTTTTCACACCCACCACCACATGTGCCAATGTTGGTCCTAAACACATCTCCCCATCACATCCACCCCATCATTCCATCCATACCCTTTCAGAGCATCCCATCCATTTATCCCATGCATCTCCCTCTCAAACTCTCTAATTCATCCTCTGCATAATCTTATCTTCATAAGGTTGTACCAACATCCAATAGCCTGCCCAACATGGGCTCCATTTCACCGTGATGGTAGAACTTGGATGCTTCTTGAGTCCATCCATATCCTTATCATGCATCTTCTAAAAATTAAAAATTCAAAAAAAAGTCAAAAGTCAAAAAAAAAAAAGTAAAGAGAAATAATCCATCCAATGGTGAAAACTTGCAACAAGCACCTTGGATAAGTACTACCATGATGAAAACTTTGGCAACAAAGGCCATGCATAAACTCTACTTGCACTTGGGGCAACTTTCTAACATGATTCCTCCATCCGCTATGCTTCTAGCTATGCACCTGTCTTCCTATTATTCGTCCTCTTCATAAATCCCTCTATCCCTCCTATTTTCCACATCCTACCATCATATCCCATTTATCTCCCATTCCCTCCATTCTTCTTGTGATCTTGATCAAAATTGGGGCACCTATCTATGCATGCTTTGGACACCTATTGGTATACATCCCCTTCATCCATGCTCTATCATATTCCTTAGTCACCCATCCTATTCTCATATAGTTATCTCCTTTATCTTATCATCCACTCATCTTATGTCCCTCATGCCTCATCATATATGACATATCTAGAGTGGGGGCATCTGCTTCCTTTATGACATAGTCCTTGGAGAAATCATCTATCATAACATCCCTTCATCTCTCTATCCATCTATCATAGCATCCCTTTCATCTCCCCATCCTTATCTTCGTATCCCTCTATTCTAGCATCCCTTTCATCTCCCAATCCTTATATTCCCATCCATCCAAACAATCCCTCCCATCCCCCATCCCTATCCTATATCTTTATCTAATCTTTCATCTTTATCCTCATCCCATCTCATCCCACCTCCCAATCCCTTGTCATTGGTATCTGGCTATAGGCCTCCCCCCCATGCAACCCAATGCTATTTATCTCATCGTCATCACCCCTACTTCATCACTTTTCATCACTCATCTATCTATCATATCATTCTCCCAAGTCATTTTAATGCTGTGATAACTATCTCATCCCTGAGCTTTATGTGATCGTCATCATTCTATCCAATCCACTAGGTCTATCCTATCTTGTCATATCAGTCCCATCTTTTTATCTACTTGTCCTATCATCTTATCATCCTTTATCCATTGTTTGCCTTTGGTCTCGGCGAACTACGTTGCCCCTGCGCTTTCACGTAGGCAAGGTCGATCATTTGATCTACCCCCGGGGTTCCATCATCGATCTTCATTGTCCACTTTGGTCCTCTATCGTCTATCATCGGTCTTTCTCCTTTTGTCCATCCTATCTTTACCATCCATCAAGGTCTCCATCTTGGTCAGTCGTCCACCTTTCACTGAACTACGAGGGCTCTGCGCTTTCACGTAGGCAAGGCTAATCTTTGATCGACCCTCGAGCCCCTAGGTCTTTAGGTTTTGTCAGTCTCATGTCTCGTCTCCCTTGTGTCGTGTCATCAAGGTATGTCCTTATCTAGCTGGTTCTTAACAAACAAGATCCACTTGTATCAATAAATCCAATCAGTTTTGAATATCCTACGTCATATCGATCTTTTAGCTTAGTATCCATCATCGGTCTCAACAGGATGCATCCTTCCTAACAGACCTCATCAATCCCATCCATCCCCTTGATCCTATGGCAAAGGACATTTGAAATTGATTGCGATCTTTTGATGCTTTTTGTTTTTTGTTTATCATTTGAGCTCCCTATCATCACTTGTCAAGGCCGCCATGATCTATTATATTATGGTGTGTTTTGATTGGTCCACATAGGGGCATATCTTGATCGTTTGTTTGATCGTGTCTTCTTGGTTGTCCCACATAGTACCCACCAAGATCCTTGAGGTCTTGTGTTATGCTGGGGCATCCTTTTGTGCTTGTGGTTATCTCCAATACCTGGCCCGACCAAGGTCTTTGTGACTTTGGGGTATTGGGATAGCCTTCTTGTCTATTGTGTTTGTTTTATGTATTAGACACTAATCCGCCTTGGTTCTTCATACCCTGGCGTCTTGTGTCTTATGCTATAGCAAAAACCAGTGCTCCAAAGATGATAAATTGCATTTAGAATTGCATCTCATTTTCCATTCTATCGTCTTTCATCCTCATCTCTATCCAATCCCCATCCATTCCACTTAGCCCGAATCATCCAATCATATCCTTAGTCTTGTTCTCAGCCTTGACCCATCATCATCATCATCCATTAGTATCATTCCCTATCCCCTTGGTGTTGTTTTGGGATGTATCCTTCCCTCATCAACAACACTTTCATCATCATCATCATCATCATCGGGAGGTATTCTCCCCTATCCCTTTGGTGTTGTTTTGGGATGTATCCTTCCCTCATCAACAACACTTTCATCATCATCAGGAGGTATTCTTCCCTATCCTTTCGTGGTGTTTTGGGATGTATCCTTCCCTCATCAATACCACTCAGTGGGATGTACCCTTCCCTATTCTCGTGTTGTTTTGGGATCTTTAATTCCCTCATTGACAACCCTCCATCCATCATTAACCCATTTTAGCTTGTACCTTGACTGGAGCAACATCACCTTTTGTCCTCAAATCCATTTGTGCTTCATC
>VDFB02032474.1:0-43638 GCA_007258455.2 Sequoia sempervirens | reverse complement strand
CCGTCAAAAAATAAATTACATATACCTATACATATAGGTAAAAATCACGTGAAGATTTTCACGGATGAGAAAGCCCGAAATTACAATTTAAATTCAAAATCACCTAACTAACTTTCCCCCGTCAAAATGCATTTAATACAATGTCCTTTACATAATATAAAAACTTAAATATTAATTCCTTCGTACTCCGAAACTTTCTGGCAGTGGCGGCTTTCTCCATAGTTCCCCGCGGTATCGCGATGGTTAAAAACTTGATTGCGATATTGCGGGCAGCGGTTAGTTGACGGCCCGGTAAACAAAAGTAAACGGTTGGCGGTTAGAATAAAACAAACTTTTACGGAGTCTCCCGTGATATCGCGATGAATATTTTATTGATTGCGATATAGCGGGCATTAGCTGGAGGTGACGACAGGCGGTTGATAAAACAAAAAGACTACGGAAGTCTCCCGCGGTATCGCAATGGCTAATTTATTGATTGCGATATAGCGGGCAGTGGTTGGCGGGGACGACAGCAGTTAGGGTTAATATTCCAACATTTCCTTCATACCCAAGATGACATTTGCATACGTGCCCTTCACCTGAAGGAGAGCCAATGCATTGTGCGTTGGAGGAGCAGAATAATTAGCAGTTGGTTTAACCGTTTTGCAATTCTGAAGGCCGATACCCCAGTTAAGGCGGAGACCATAAGAAGCCTTCTTGCCGTCTCCCCAAAAGAGGTTTGTTTTATTGTCGACTACGGTGAAGGTGGAGGGATCCATTGTGGTGGAGAAGCCACACTTCGCATCAAATTTGTTGGTAGTAGAATTGCGCAAACCAAACACACCTCCGCCAGTGAAATTGAACGACTTCAAATTATCTGGAACACTAACTTCACAACAGCCATAGAGGCAGTATGGTGGATCACTTTGAGAGTCACATGTTGATACACATCTCGCCTCTCCCCAATCCCTATATCTGTAGGTACCGAACGTGTTGCAGCCAATAACGACAAATTTATTGGACTTGGAAATGGTGAAAGGCCGATCTACCTGAAAGAAACCTGACGCACTGGTGGTTGCATTACACGAATAGACTTTGATATAAGCCACGTTTATGTTGAGGTAACCCGTATAATTGATCTCCATGATCTTAGAGTAGTAGCCGTCAAGATAATCATCTGTAGAATTACCGAAATAGGCTAAAAAATAGGGAGCCATCTCCCCAGTATCTTCATCCTTAATGCAAGTGATATTAAAACCAGGGTATCCACAATGAGGCTTGTCAATCCAAAAAGGGTAACTTACATTCATCGAACCACACTTCTCAGGAACACATTTCGCAGCACTTAAGCTCACCAAACAGACACAAATTACAAAGCGAGCCAACACTCCACAATCCATTTGCGCTTGCAGCAACATTTTCGGTTTGAGCAAAACAGGCTACCTAATAATCACAACAGCAACAAGATTAAAAAAACATGAAAGCCGCGTGCAAACAAATAGCAGATTTCATAGTTGACTTGGCAACAACAGAAGACTTTGCGAAACACTTACCGCTCCACTTAACAAATCATTGTTGATTTTATTCAGTGAAAAACAGAACTAGTGGCAATTTATGAGACATTTGTAAATAAAGCCAACGATATAAGAAGGGGAAATGTATTTCTAGAAAAGCGTGCAAAGATAAGGGGTGTACAGTATAATGTGAAGTCTTCAAGTAGTTTCATATAGTGAACAAAACAAACATAAATTTTATGATATTAAAGTAGTTTTAAATACTTTGTTTGAAGAATCAAGGTTAGACAAAACTGCAAACTTCATCATCAAAATTCACAGCAGAAGGGCTGATCTCGGAGTTTGCAAACTATTTATGGCCTTTATGTGGGAGACTAGTGTGCTGCTCTTGGGTCCCGTAGGCTTCTTTGGCCTCGTGGAGGTCATTAAAATTTTTCATTTCATTTCATTCCCAAAGATAATTGCAGTGGATAGAGTTAAACTTTCCGTCTTCTTAAAAATAAAACTCGGCAATTTATTTGTGTAGAAAGGGTTAGTCAATGCTTCTAAGTCATGGTATATTTTGAAGCTGTAAAGTTTGTCAAAAACATACATTAAACATTGGAGGAAAATTAATACTTTTAAGTAAATAGGTTAAAATTAATTAAAATTACTATATAAAAATTTAAATAATTATTCAATTATATTAACATTAGATGGTAATAAACTCAAAGGTTGTAGAGTTAAATAATAGGTTGTATGTTTTGCCCCCATGGGTGAGCGGAGTTGCTCTAAGCTTGGGTTTTCTCCCTAAGGTCTTGGGTTCGACTCCCTGGCCCGTGACTTACCCCGCCATGCACACTTGGGGCGTCTGCTAGTTACCGCGTGGCCCTAGGGGACTAGTCTCACCTCCAAGCTCGCCCCATAAAGGGAACCTACTAGGCTAGAGTCGCTGAGGATACCCTTGTGGATAACAAAAAAAGTAAAAAATAAATAGGTTGTATGTTTTATTAGACATTAGTGATAAGTGAGGTATGGTTGCAAATCCATTTGTGTTTTTAGACTATATGAAATACTTAGGAGTAAATGAGTTAAATTTTTGAGACACTTAGGATTAGCTAAGGGATCCAACTTTTCCAAAATGTATTTTATTTTTCAATATGTCTAAATATCAAGAAACTTTCTCCGAATAAGCACAAAACTAAATGGGAAAGTGCATGGGTATACTAATTTCACCACAATACTTTTCCCTCACTTTGAGGTTCATGTGAATTCTAGAATGATCATGCATCTAACAATATATAGTATTCACAAACATGTATTCAAAATAAAACATCTTAGAAATTCAATGGAAATCGCCATATTATTCATATTCTAATAATCCCTTTTTTGTTTTTGGACCTAAAAACCATATCTCTAAAATCCCATTAATCAACATTTTCTAAGAATTTTTAAATTTATGCACCTCTAACCAACCTTTAACTTCTTCATCCTCCTCCATACTTGATGATGCTAATGAAGGACAAGTGATTCATTTGTACAATCAATAATTGATTCTTCAATATAATCACTTACAACACATTCTTTTATAGGAGTCAACACATCTTTCCATGCTATATTTTGAACCATATATGAAGTGAAAACTTTACTCACCTTTTGTAGATTAGCAACCTATTTCTTCTTTTGAAGTTAATAGGACTAAATCTTTTTCTTACCGCTAGAATCCAAACTAGTAATGCATGTACCATTTATTATTATTTTCAACTTACATAAGCCCTTAGAATCATTAGAGGAGTTAATTCCCATATGATATCCAAAATACATGGAAAAGGAAAGGAGGGATGAGAAAAAAAAAATCTCAAGAACTTTAAAGATTTATGCATACAAAGACTAAATTTCTTCCTCTATATTATCCATCGCCCTCATAATCCAATATGTATTTCAAAATATTCTCTACAAAATATAGCCATATCTCAGCTAGTAATCCTTTATCAATGTATAATTTATCTTGGATTTTATACAAGTAGACTGTACAAACCAATTAGTTTCAAAATAAATGAGGATAAAAATCTACCAAACTTTTTGCTTATCCAATGTAAAAATGCTTCAAAATAAAGATACAAAGGATATTTTGGAATACATACCCATACTAGGAAGACAATAAATTTCTTTATGGGGTTAAAATCTAAAATAACATGGCTAAATTAATTGTGTGTGCTCATCCTAAATTAAGGCCCTTTAGTGCTAGTTAATTTTGTCATATTTTAAAGTCATGTTATAGTCAGAGTGAATCCAATAGTGTAGTATTATCTCTTGTTCCAAAACTCTTTAAATATGTTATGAAATGTGATGTTGAAAAATGGATCTAGGGCTAATACTAACCTAAATCACACTTTTCAAATTTTTTGACATTTGGGGGAAACAAAAATGATTATAACAAACCACATGGCTACTATCCTCAAGGAAGAACTAGAATGGTGTATCAAGGTTTTGGTCCCCTTTGGTGTTTTTGGGTTGAAATGATGTGAATTGAGGTGATTTTTGTGTGATTTTTATTGCAAACTAGGTCAACTATGAAAGTAAAATAAACTATCACTAATTCATAAAAACATGGAATTGTTAAACATAAATAGGAAAAAAAAATTAGAGAGTAGAAATTAAGGAACATAGCATTCAAATTTAAATCCAAACTAGTTGAATAGGGGTGAGGGAACCCATGATTGAAAATGAGGGATTTTTGGATTTTAGGGCCTACACAGGACCATCATAGTCTGTAAGTACGCAGGACCATCATTATCTTCAAAAAAATTTCGAGTGAGAAAATAATTAATATTTCCCTAATTTTATTAATATGCATGCATGCTTGATCTTAATTTAAGGTCTTCAATATTCTCCAAATGCACTTCAAATCTGCAACCTACAAGAAAGAGAAGAGAGGAAGGGGTTGTGTCATATAGGAGATTTGCTAACTCAAACTTATTAAATGGTGTTTCCATCCCCACAATTACTATGATGATGTTTGATAAATATCAATTACCCTAGATTTGATAGAGGCAAATGGATAAAATCAAATGATAAATCACAATCCAACACCTTACCATTCAAATTTGTATTCATTGATGGACTAAGGTTACTTCACACATCTCATATGGGGAGAACCTGATAGTTGATTGATGGTCTTGCAAATTTTTTTACTCACAATGATAATTAACATAAAATATGAAACAATATTACTTATGCTTGGACAAGGATTTAAAGATGTATTGCTAACATAATATTGACCAATGAAAGTGTTGTAAAAATTCTAATTATTTTTCTCTTGAATTTTCTTTTAGGATGCTCAAATTATATTCAAATTACTTCCTAGTTCATAGGTGTCCTTAGATATTCAAATGGTGAAAAATACTTACATTTGTATGCTTTTCAATATTGCAAGCAATAATATTAAAAGGCTAACAAATGAACTTAAATTTGTAAACATATTAGTACCGATAATAAAATATTTTAATTTGGGAAAAAATAGGGTTTTCAATGGCAAGGGTGCCCTTGAGAAGACCTATTTTGAATTTTTAATGCTCATTAAATAAATAATTAAATTTAATTCCCAAAATAAATTTGATTTTATGAAAATGATAATAAAACAAGCAAATAATAAGCATAATTAGCTCAAAGCACTTAAGGGGGAGCTAAACATAGTGTGAAATTGTTAACAATGATAACTTATGATGCTACATTTAGCCCCCACTTTAATGATATTTTGAACTTATGCTTGTACTCACACTAAAGTAAAGAGAAGCCAATAAAGGTAGACTTTCCTCTAAAAATTTGAGAAGATGACACTAAATTATCTAAGGGATGCACTAGCCTTGGACTTCAATTCCTACTAAATAAAAATGAAAAGAAAAAGGATGAAACACATGAGTAAGACATAATATAAAAAATCATACATGATAATTAGACATTGTAAACAAAGATTTTGGCAACCCTAATGCTTTATGCTCCTTCTAGGATTTTTCACCTAAAAGGAGATAAGATTTTGGCAACCCTAATGCTTTATGATCCTTCAAAGATGGATGTGATGTGGGTGAAATATGTCTAAATGAGGTAAACCAAATGTAGAAAACTATTGAAATTAATCAATTATTGAATGCAAACAAGGAAATACAAAGTGCTGGAAAACACAATGTTGTATCCAAACATGAACTAGAAACATGCACAAATGAAAACAAAACTTAATGAAACTAATGCACCTAGAGGTATAATGTTGATGCTATAAGGTTCTAGAATGCTTCAAAAATTACTATTGATGACCATTGGGACTCATTCGCCACATATGGTGAAATAGTCAAGTGCTTATGGTAAATTCTGTTGAAACAGCTTTCAGGGTGTCGGGAACTAAAAACCTCAGAAAAAAATTTCTCCAACCTGACAGTGGGACTAATTCACCATAGATGGAGAATTAGTCCACCTATAGAAATCTGCAAATTTTGAAGTTAACTCTGTGGGTCTAGATCTGTACTTGTAGACCTACTTGTTGGGTTGACAGATTCAAATCTACAGAAAATAAGTTGAATGATGTCTTTGTTAACTCGAATAGTTTTGATGAATTTTGACCACTTTTCAACACCTATCTCTTTGAAAAAACTTCCTACAAGACCTGCAAACACACATACAAAGAGAGGAAAAATGGTTAAGGTTTAGATTATAGGGGTTTTCCTTAGTCAAACCCCACTTTGGTAATCAAACCCTATGAAATGAAATAAAATAAGAAAGGAATGATGAAAAAATAACATGAAAATTTTATGAACTCAACAAACCCTTGTTGTTGAAGTTTGAAGATATGCCAATGGCTGCTCCAAGATGCTTGATAATTGCTTGATTGAATGATGCTTGAATGCTTAGATTGATTGAATGCAAGGGTGAATGAAATGATTGAGTGGGTGAATGAATGGGGGTTAGAATGGAAAGAAAAATGCTTATTTATACACTTATGGCCTAATTTCACAAAAATAACACATCACAGGCTAACCTTAGGTTCTTAAGAATAAAAACCCAAAAGATATTTGAAATTATTTTGAATTTTGTGCCAAGAGGGGGTCATTCGCCACCCATGGCGAATGGGTCCCAATCAAGGCAAGCAAGTGGGTGTTGGGGATTAAGTTGTCTTTAATGCTATTTGTTAGGTTTGTATTCAAAAATACACTTAATTAAGGCTTGTCAGTGCATAAAAGGGCCAAATATGAAGGAACACAAAGATCTCATAAGCTAAAACACCTATTACAAGGGAGATGCACTGAAACCACACAGCAAAAAATGCTCAGAAAAATATAGAACTCAATATTGCCAATGTAAAAAGAGTTTTTATTTACAAAGAAAAGATTACAACCTTATATAGGTAAAAAACCTTAAAAAGGAAAACACTAGGCTTGCACATAATAATTAATAAAATAATTAATTATTATGCACCTAAAGTTAGCTTAAGTGAAAAAGAGATAAAAGGTAGCTTAACTAATTAACCAGATATTGTTTAATTAATCAAGTAAAAACCAATTACTCTAACACCCCCCTTAAGCTAGACTTAGGGAGAAGCTAAAACCTAGAAGAAGCTACAGAAAGCAAAGAACAATGGGTCCCAGCAACAAGGCCAGATCAGGTGCCCAAGTACAAGGAAATCTCTATGAAATGAAGAAAAAGGAGAAAACCCAATGGGAAAACTCCTCTCCAAAAAGAGATAGAAGAACATGCAAAAAGAAACATAAAGGAAGGCCTCATAAAGACCCCCCAAGGACAACTTCCTTCACCCCAAGCATAGAGTGCAACTGAAGATAGTGCGGCGAGGAAAAAGGCTTCGTGAAGATGTCAGCAACCTGCTCAGCAGTGGGAATATACTCCAAGATGAGAGAACCATCCTGAATCAACTGTCTGATGAAATTCATATGAAGCTCAATGTGCTTTGTCCACTGATGCTCCACCAGGTTGCGAGAAATGTGTATAGCACTCTGATTGTCACACAAATAATAGTGGGACTATCAAGAGGAAGAACAAACTCAGTCATTAACTGTCGAAGCCATAAAATCTCCTGACTAGCTAGCATAGCAACTTGGTACTTAGCCTCTATAGATGATAATGCATGAGTAGTCTACTTCTTGCAAGACCATGTGATAGGACCAGAGCCAAGACAGAAAACAAAGCTAGAAGTAGAATTTCAATCATTGACATCACCATCCCAATCTGAGTCAGTGTAGCCAACAATGTGAGGATCCCCTGACGTGTAGTGAATTCCATAAGAAAGGGAGCCCTAAATGTACCTCAAAATATGTTTGGTAGCTTGCTAGTGACTCTCATGAGGATCATGGGAGAATCGAGAGACAAGGCCAACTGCAAAGGAAAGATCAGGACGAGTGTGAGTCAGGTACAACAAACTACCAACCAACTGCCTATAAAGTGTAGAATCTATTGAAGGAGTGGGGAAAGTAGTAGTCAAAACAACCCCTAACTAAAAAGGTGTGGGGGCAGGCTTGCAATCAAGCATGCCAAAGCACTGAAGCATATCAAGAGCATACTTCTACTAGTAAATGGAGATCCCATCAGAAGACTGAATCACTTGAAGACCACGAAAATAGTGTAGAAGAATGAGATCTGCCATCTCAAACTGCTCCATCAAAGCTCGCTGAGCATGATGAATCATAGAGGATGAGCTACCTATGATGAGGAGATCATCAACATATAGCACAAGAATCAAGATCTCACCCTCAAGATTTTGAATATAGACTGTAGGATCAAAATGATAGCGTGTGAAACCAATGGAGAGAAAAAAAGAGTCCATCTTCTCATACCAAGCCTGAGGGGCCTGTTTGAGACCATATAATGAAGTCTGCAAACCAAAGAAGCATCCTAAACAAATCCCGGAGGCTACTCCATATAGATCTCCTCTTGTAGGTCACCATGCAAGAATGCACTCTTCACATCCATCTGATAAATGGGCTAGACCCTAGAAGCTACAAGGGATAGTACGAAGCGAATAGAATTCATCTTGGCAACAAGGGAAAATGTCTTAGAGTAATCAATACCCTCAACCTATGAGAAACCCTTCGCAACAAGACGTGCTTTGTACTTATCAATACAACCATTAGTAGCATACTTGGTGCAATACAACCATCTGCACCGAACCATCTTTCTACCCTTAGGAAGAGGACAAAGATCCCAAGTACTATTCCTCATCAAAGAAGAGTACTCCTCCTCCATAGCACTATCCCACTCAGGGTGACCTATTGCCTCTGAAAACTTCTGAGGATCCTCTGAAAGAGCATGAATCAAAAGACTAGAACCCGTAATATGAGAACGGGTGCGATGAGTGTCTGAAGGATCACCTGTCATAGATCTTGCTGCCTCAACAGTAAAGTAAGCCCATTTGGGCATCTGAGGTGGAGTAAGAAGAGGTGGAGATGAGGGATCATCAACATCCTCATCAGAATTAGCCTCAACATAATCCTGAAGAGCTACAGTGTGAGGAGGAGGTAGTGAAGTAGACACTAGAGACAGGGTATCCACTGTGGGAAGGCGTTCATCAAATTGGACATCTCGTCGAAACAGGACCTCTCTGGAATCAGGATAAAACAACCTATACACCTTAACATCCTCACAGTAGCTGACAAAAATGAGGGGTTGACTCTTCTGCTCCATGGCTCTCCTCTGAACATCACGAATAAAGGTCCATGCCTCACTACGAAATACTCGAAATGATGAAACATCAGGCTTGTCATGAGACCAAGCCTCCTCAGGAGTCATATGTCGAATCGCCTTGTGAGGCATGTGATTCTGAATATAATTGGCACAATTAATTACCTCAGCCCAAAACGATTGATCCATGGACCTAGACTGAATCATACAATTCACCATCTCCCGTAAAGTCTTGTTCTTTCTCTCAGCAACACCATTTTGCTTGGGGGTGTAGGGAACAGTAAACTAATGCTGCAAACCATGCTCAGTGCAAAAATCTCTAAAAGCTTGATTCACATACTCCCCCCATTATTTGTATGTATCTGTTGAATAGAAAGGCCAGTCTGCTTCTCTACAAATGTCTTGAAGAGTTGAAAGGAATCAAAGACATCATACTTGTACTTAAGAAAGTACACCCATGTGCATTTGGAGAAGTCATCAATGAATGTGAGTATATACTTGGCCCCAGAAAAAGGAGTGAGAAATGACATGAGGTCACTATGAATCAACTCCAAGGGTGCCAAAGCACAAGTGGCACTTCCCCTCGAAAAGGGATCCCTGTGATGCTTGCCTAGCACACAACCATGATAAACACCATCTGTGTAGGAAATCTGTGGAAGACTAAGAACAAGTGCTTGTGTACTCATCTGTTGAAGATATCTGTAATTGGCATGGCCCAAACGCTCATGCCAAAGCTTACTCATAGAATCTGCATGTGCTATAAGAGATGAACCTATACACTCAGAAGGCTCAAACCCATCAAATTTGTAAAGATGAGATGCAGTATCAACATACCCAGTAGCCATAACCAAATCAGAGTCATGGAGGTCCCGAATAACCACATGATGTGGTGAGAACTCAACTGTCTTACTAGAGCCAGAATGGAAAATCTGATAAATGGACAGGAGGTTCGTCGAGATGTCAGGAACAACCAAAACATCCTATAGAGCACCCCCATCCAAAGCGACAGAACCTAAACCCAAGACCGAAAGCTGTGTAGAGTCACCCACTGCAATCTGTGAAGTACCACAAGAGGGAAGAGAAGTGACCAACTGTTGAGTGTGAGTCATATGGTGAGAAACACTAGAATCTAAAATCCAAGTGGACCCAAAGGTCAATGTTCAAGCAGTGAGAGCATGACCTTTCCCTGTGGAAGGAGAAGACGACTGAGGTGAGGAGATGTGATGCTGCTACAGGGCTTCCTCTAAATCCTCTAATCATTTCCAACACCTGGAAACTGGATGTCCTTCCTTGCCACAAAAGCTGCAAGTGTCTCCTGATTTCTTCTTAGTCTTGGAGGAAGACTCACCAGACTTCAAAGATTTTCCCTGTTTCGGACTAAGTGGTGGTTTGGAATCAGACTTAGGAGGTGGTTTGGAGGAATGCTCACTGCCTATAGAATCTTTCTTGGGCATTGGTTTCTGCTTCTATTTCTCCTTAGATGACTGAGTAACCAATGCTTTGTTCTCTGATCCTAAGAGCATATCAATCTGAGAAAGGTGTGACTGCTCACGAGACAAATACTCACAAAACACATCAAAGGTAGGCAAGGTAAAACGAGCACCTATACCATCCATGGTGGAATAGAATGAAGAAGCAAATATCTGAAATGGACCACGAAGCTTCGAAAGGATCAAGTAAATGCACTTTGTGTCTGACTTATTCTTTCCACAACCCTGTAAGTAGTGCGAATTATTTTGAACTTGGTCAAAAAATCCTCAATAGTGGGAAATGATTCAGGTAATAGTGAAGTTAGCTCTGCCTCAATCTGTAATGCTCAGAACTCATTAAAGGTCCCAAAAAGTGTCTCAAACTTCAACCAAATGGCTTGAGGAGTGAGCAAAGTATCAAGGTGAAATAGAAGGTTGTTTGAAACATGCAAAGATAGCAACCCCATAGCTTCATCCATCTTATTCCCATGCTGAAGAATCTCAAAAAGACGCTACAACTGAGGTTGAACCTCATCTAGACAAGACCACAACCCTTGTGACCTGAGAAGCCTCATCGTGTGAGACTTCCAAGTGTGATAGTTATGTGATGTAACTCAACTGAGAAGTCTACCATGAAACCCTGCACTTGTACCTATACCTATACCTGTACTTGTACCTACTAGTGTTTTTTTTATTATTATGTGATCTTTCATAATAGATAGAAGATGCAGAAGGGTTTGATTGTTTTTAGAGTTTTTGTTGTTCTATATTTCTGATATAAATGACAGAAAGTGAGAAAAAACACCCCCCCACAAAAGAGAAACCTAAACCCTAGTACAAACTGAGAAAGAGGAAGCAATGCATAAGAAAAAAAGCTTCAAAACCAATTATCATGTACCTAAATAAAATTATGAGAAAAGATCACATAGTCAATAGATCAGCTTGAGACACCCAACGCCCCATTCATTTTTTGAAAAACGAAGTCTGTTTGCACCTTTTATGGCCCGGGAAGTGCAGAAAGAAGACACCACTTTGACTAAAAAAATATAGTCAAAAATAAAATATGGAAAAAAATACCAGTACCATGATGTTTAGCATGGAATTATCTTTCCAACGGTATCTTTTTTGAAAAAAACAGAGAGCGTATTCCCATTTTATACCTGATTTCGTGAAGCCTCCTGAAAAAGCACAAACCAACTCCTCCTTTAAAACCCTAATAAAAACAAGCCCCGTCCACCGAAACTAGAGGAAGGTGTCCTGCCGGAGCTAGGTGATGCGCGATGGGGAAGCGAAAATGGCAGCGATGGTGAGCCCGGTGCTGGCAACGCAACGGCACCGCGGGGCGCAGAGGGCGCGCAGGAAGGAAAGGCACCAAAGGAAAGTAGGTCGGCTTACACGGCGTGAGGACGGGTAGTCAATGGTGGCCGAAGGAAAGCAGGCATTTAGGTATGCAAGGAGTAACAGAATCAAAGAATGGGCGCCGAAAAAATATACAGGGTCACAGGAGCTATGGCGCCAAAACCAGAGCGTGCATAAATAAAAGAAAAAAAGGGGTGGTAACCCATAGATCGCTGCAGTGCTGAGGATGAGAAGAGGCATCGCCACCGCAGCGGATTTGCAAAATCAAGGCTATCAGTGCATTGCAGTAAAACCAAAAAATCAATTTTTTTTTTTTAAGAACCTTTTAGTTGAATTCACCTAGTTTTTTTTTAAAGAACTCCAACCCCAGCTTCTAATGCAAGATCTCAAAAACCAGAATAGGGAGCTTCAGACTTAGCTCTGATCCCATGAAGGAACACAAAGATCTCATAAGATAAAACACCTGTTACAAGGGAGATGCAATGAAACCACACAACAAAAAATGCATAGAAAAATATAGAGCTCAATATTGCTAATGTAAAAAGAGTTTTTTATTTACAAAGAAAAGATTACAACCTTATTTAGGTAAAAAACCTAAAAAAGGAAAAACCCAGCCTGGTACATAATGCTAACAAAATAATTAATTATTATGCACCTAAAATCTCTAGCTTGGTTGAAAAAGAGATAAAAGGTAACTTAATTAATTAACCAGATATTGTTTAATTAATCTAACAAAATAAAGCATAAGAAAGGTGTATTTAGTGATGACAAGTCTATAAAAGCATGAAATTTTGTTACAAGACTTGGTAAGGGATAAAAAGGGAATATTTAGATGAATTATAATAAGAAGAGTCTAGAAAATTGTAGAAATGTGTTACAAAACTTCACAACACCTTTACAAGACATCATAAAGTCTTAAAATTTTGAATATTCAAGACCTAATGTGAATGTATAAGTTACATTACAACATTAAATCAAGGAAAAATAAAGCCAAATTAGCACAAGAAGGGAAAAAAAAAAGTAAAAGGGTTACTTTTTTCATGTCCACAGTTAGCCCCCACTTTAGTGAGAGGACATTTGAACTTCCTTCAAACTCACACTAAAGTAAAGCAATGCATCTCAGGAGGGGTCCAAATGTACTAGTTATTGATAATATGGGACAACAATGATCAAGGGGGATGATCAAGCCCCCAAGATGAAGATCCCATGGCAAATCAATCATAAGCACAAAGGAACACACATGAATGTGATGAAAAAGATTGAAGCTTTGATCATTTGTCCAACTTTTTGTGGATTAGATCTAGGATGTTTGTTTGAAACAAGAAATGTGTACTCACTCTAGATAGGGCGAGAAAACTCATGGTTGTTTGTTGGGTGAGAAATCCCAAGTATACTCATTCTAGGGCCACATAACTTCTGGTTATTCGTGGGGTGAGAAATCCACAAAGGTGGCTATGGGGAAAGTCATGCCTAAAAATGGGATTCCCGCTCAACCATATCAAGGTTATACCTCCTGATAACCTTAATAAGGTGCCACAAAGACAATGTCGTTTCATGCATGCACGCTTGATCATGATTTAAGGCCTTCAATATTCTCCAAATGTAGTTCGGATCTGCAAGCTACAAGAAAGAGAAGAGAGGAATGGTTGTGCCATATAGGAGCTTTCCTAAATCAAACATTTTTTTGGTGTTTCCATCTCCACAATGACTATGATGTTGTTGGATAAAGAAAAAATACCCTAGATTGGACAAAGAAAAATGGATTAAATTAAATGATAAATAATAATCCTATAACTTACCACTCAAATCTGTATTCATCGATGGTCTAAGGTTACTTCACACATCTCATACAAGGAGAACTTGAGAGTTGATTGAAGGTCTTTCAAATGTTAGTACTCATAATGATAATTAACATAAAATATGAAACAATCTTACTTATGCTTGGACATTGATTTGAAGATATATTGCTAACATAATATTAACTAATGAAGTGTTGTAAAAATTCTACTTAGTTTTCTCTTAAATTTTCTTTTAGGATGCTCAAATTATATTCAAATTAATTCCTAGTTCTTAGGTGTGCTTAGATGTTCAAATGGTGAAAAAGACTTATATTTATATGCTTTTCATATCTTCCAAGATACTTCACCAAAAAAAATATATATTGGATTTAGATGTATATGATTGCACCATAGAAAAATGGTCCCTTGACATTTTCATGGTCTTTTAGGATTTTCCTCTTGATGCTTGGTTTATTTTGCTTTGATTTAATGCTATAATGTGGCTTAAACATTCACATTAGGTCCTTAAAATTCAAATTATGACATCTTGTGAAGATGTTGTGAAGTGTTGTAAGACATTTCTACACTTTTCTAGAATCTATTCATTGCAATTCACCTAAAAATCACCTTTTTATTCATTATCAAGTCCTATTTTGAAGTGTTCTAAAGTCTTGTAACAATATTTCACACTTTTCTAGGCATAATTTTACTATTCACACCTTTCTTATGCTTTATTTGACCCCTTTATGTCATTATAAGGCTTAATTAAGTTTGTTTTTGAATGTAAACCCGACAAACAACATTAAATGTGACTTAATTTATCACAAGAGAATTTCTAAGGCATTCAAGGGTAGATCTCTTCATCATTTGTTACAAGAATTCAAGATTCATTATCATGTCAAAGTCATCAAGCACTGATCAAGCATGTTTTTGAGCTAGTGTTGTGATGTAGCATTGAAGATCCATTTGCAAGCATTGTTTCATATCCAATTCAAGATCAAGATATACATTCTTCATGGCCACTTCATGTTATATTGTTGATTTACATCTCAAGACATCATTCAAGGTATCATTGTTCATGTTTCATATTTCATGTTTCATGTTCATATTTAATTGTTTCATCATAAGGTCTAATTACCTAAAGGGTATGTGCAGGCTCATGATGGGCCAAAAAGCGGTGATATGATGGGTATGGCAGACAATTTTTTTTAACCCAAAATTGATGAAATGAAAAGGGTTTTTAAAGGAGATTATCAGCTTCCATCAATATAAATTATGTTTTACTTTGAATTTAATAAATAATTATTACTCATTTTCTATTTAAATTAATTAAAGTCTTGATTGATAGGCTGATTGAAAAACATCTATAGCTTTCAAACAATATCACATTTTTTTAATCTAAAACATGCATCACATTATATGCTTCGCATACTATAGGATTAAAAAGAAAAGTTGAATTTCATGAAGTTTTGACCAAGTTAAGGTGGTCAGACATATGAGTTTTTTATATTTTTAAAAGTTGTAATAAAAAAAATCATAATTAATTATTTAGTTGGATTTTTTTTTTTTAAATATGCATCACATTAGGACATGAGTCCTCTACTTATATCTAAAATCTTATAAAAAAATATTATCATTTTATTGTGGTTAGGGTGGTTAGACAAATACCTACTTCTTCTTTTTTCCCTGAAATTTAAGTACTAGACTGCATTGAAATTTCAAATTTTTACCAAAATAGATTTTTTATTTTTTTAAATAAACCTAATAGTTTAGAAACTACATTCAATTTGCTACAGATTCTATTCTTACATATTTTTGAGATAATATAGATAACTTATTCAAATTTTTATGTCAAGTTTCCTGACTCTGATTTTTTTGAATTTTTTGCCACTTAAGGGCCTCTTTTTTCACTGATGATCCTACACATACCTTAAATGGGGTTTGACCAAGGAAAACCCCTATTTCCTAAAAAATCAACAAGTTCTTATTTCTCTACATGTGTGATTATAGATCTAGGTGGCTTTGAGGCTTCAAGATCCTTTGAAGACAAAGTTGCAAGGTTGAGAGAAGTTGTCAAGTTGTCACAGGGTTGTCATCTTCATAGAAAGTCATCTACAAGTACGAATTCAAAGTTTTGGATCTGGAAATGAAGTGTGCAAGGAAGAGAAAAGATAGGAGAGCATATTTAGGTCTTAACCCTCTGAAAAAGTAGAGTGGGACTGATATGCCACTTGTGGTGTATGATTCTTAGTACAACACATTTTCTAGATTTCCATGAATTCAAATCAACCACTGTGAGATTCTAGTTTTGGCACAGAAACCCTAGTCTAGGACTAAATTTCCTAGACTGGCATATGACTCCCAATAGGAATCAAGGAGAATTATTTTAGGATTTTGGAGCTTTTTTTGACCTCATCACTCTCTTAGGTGCACCTTTGTACTTTCTTAGTCTTTTATTATGCATTTTAGTTTCATTTCCTAGGTCATTTTGTTAGGTTTTGCATGGTACTTTGCATATTACATTCATTTCTAGTCTTTCCAAGCCCTAGCTTGGTGGTGAAACCCTCTTTAATAACTAAACATACCCTAGGACAACCTTTAGAAGATCTCTTTCCCTCATTCCATCATCAGATTGAGATCTCTAAGGTTTCCTTGAGTGAAAATAAGTGAAATAGGCTCTAAACCCTAGTGTTCCATCTCCTAAAAGGTGGAGCACCCTATTTCCATTGTTTCAATATACACCATGTTTGTCACATTCATCAAAGGGCTATTATGTGTCTACTAGAAGAATAAATGTCTCTTGATTTTCTTGATTAGTATTTACTAGAGGAATAGAAGGTTTATCTATTGTTGTACCATGTATTGTCAAAGGAATGGGAGTGTTATCTTGTGAAGTTTCCTCTACAACCTTTGCAACTTCCTCATTTCCTTGCATTGGTTCTTTTGTATTGGGAGAACTATTTTCTAGATTTAATTCCACATCAGTAAATCCAACATTGATCTCATTCTCATGTTGTGCATCATCTGTGTGCATTTCTCCTTCCTTATTAAGTTATGGGGAATTGGAGTCAACATTCAAATCTTCTTCAAATAGTAGTAGCAGACCCAACTTCTATACAAGTTCTGCAACCTTATCATTACACTATGTTCATATCATATCATGATCATTCTGATCCATTCCCATAAGAATATTTACCTTCTATTTTGTTCTTATCTCCTTTTTGTAGATGTCAGCTAATTTGGCTCAATCTTCTTCAGTCAGGGGAGCACTAATTCTCTCAAGAGCTTCATATTTCATCTTTTCATGCTCCATTATTACATCCTCTCTTATTTTCAACAAAACATACCAAACATCATTCGGTATATCCTTTTGAATATTTTGCATATCTACCTCAAACACAATAATGTATTGAACTATGGCTTCAATTATGGTAGCTTGATCTACATTATGAGCTTCCTTGTACAATTTTGTTCTTTCCCTTAGCATCTCATTTTGCAGTATACTTTTGAAAAGTTCTTCAACCTTCATAATGGAGTGAGGTCCCTTAGATTTCTTCTACTTCTTTTATTTTTTCAAAGGCTTGTTTGTTTCTTTTTGCTTCTTCTCTGGATAAGCCTTCTTGGCTTCCTTCACCTTTTCCCTCTTCTGTATTCTAAATCCTTCTTTCTCTTTCTCCACTTCCTCCTCACTATCTATATCCATAATATGAATTCTTTATTTTTATGATCAGAGGAGTTTCATCCTCTTCCAATTCTTCTTCCTTAGTAATATTAATTTCAATCTCCTTTTTTCTTGAAGCTTTTTGCTTCAGTCTTCTTCTTGTAGCAATAGGAGGTACTATGGTGGTATTTTTCTTTGCTTCTACCTTGGTGGCATGAACTACTAGAGGGGATTTCTCCCTTACTAGAGGACTATCTTGGGGTTTCCTCTTCTCACCAACAACAATAAGAGGTGTGTTAGTTGATCTACTTGATCTCCTAGAGCTTCAGGAGGATTTTGTTGCACTCATATCAACTATAGCTCTAGCTCTAACATATCTAACCTTTTCTTTTGAAAGTATAGTTTCTTGTGCATAAATATCAACCATATTATAAAAATCCTTTCTCATAGTAGGTTTCTTGAATTCAAGGTGAAATTCCATTGATTTTTCTACATATATCCCATACCTTGGCCTATTGGGGTCTTTAGGGCTATTTAGTAGCAATTCTACCTCTAACACTTCATAACCTAGTTTAGAACCCAAATGATTATAGGTTCAACTACTTCCATTATACAAAAATCTATAGAGACTAGGAAAGTGATGTAATTCTTATATTTTTCAACAACTCTTTGGAATTCTCTCTCATTCATTCTTCTTTGAAATACCGCAAAGAAAGATGTAAGGGCATCATAGTGAGCATTAAAATCTCCAAGAACTCTCATATAATCTCTTGTTTGGTGTACTATAGGCCTTGTATTTGACCAATTAACTTTCCCAACTATAAGAACTTCTATTGAGAAGTAGAAAATAAAACACATCACCAATGTGCCATATTTGAGAACATACTTCTTCTTCTTAATCTCCTTCAAGTTCTCCATCAATTGTTGTTGAAGCAACTCATAGAGGTCATAATCAACATTTTTTTCAACCATGTCTTATGCCACATAAATTGTAGTGGTAGAGACTGAATTGTCTTTATTGGTATAATAAATCTTGTATCTAATAAGAATAGTTGCATATCTAACTATCGGGCTCCTAATAGGATTTACTAGAGGGGCTCTTTGATCATATGTAGCACTTGTCCTCTCCATTACATCCTTGTTCTTGATAGATTTTAGGATTGAAACTAGTCTGGTGGACCATAAACTAATTATTCTCTAATAAATTCCTTAGTAGTCATATGAGGTCCATCAATCCACATAAATTAGTCATGAATTCATCTTAGGGCCATTCTGATATACTTCTCATCATAGATAAAATTAGGAAATCATTTCCATACATCTAATTTCTTCTCAATTAGTGCTTTGTACTCTGGATTTAAAGTGTAATCATTTCCAACTAACTCATTCATTCATAGGTCCAATAAATTTTTCAGAGAGTGTTCATCCATACTACCATGAATGTATGCCTTAATGTATTTGGTTGGAAAAACCCCATAACGTATATGTGAAAATGTTCCTAGAGGGTCATCTTCTATGGCTCTGGTGGGGTATCATTCAAACTTAGGTTGTGGTTTATGTGAAATTTCTAAACCCCTCAATGTTTCCATAGTAAATTGTATTCAAATTGCCTTCAAACATTAATTCTAGAAAACTAGGGTATGCAAGGATTGCTAAATACCTTTTACTCTGCTCAATGAAATAGGGTTTTGATGCTCTGCAACTTGGAAACACTTTTAACTCTTCAAATTCAATTCTTTCTCCTCTATTCTCCTTTGAATACTTTTGATGAATTTTTTTTTCCTTAGGAAATCCCCTTTTAACTCTTTGATTTGACCTAATTCTACAATAAATTCCTTATCCCATAAAACTGGAAAACATAAAAATTATGCACAATTAGTTTCTCAAGCTCCACAAATCTCCACTTTAGCATATTTCCTTCCACAATCTTCTCCAATAGATCAATAATTTCATTATTCATCACATATCTTCATGTTGTTTCTTCAACACCTATTTTCTAGTAGGGGATATAAGATATCCATTAAAGCTCCCCCTAAGCCAAGCATTCAACTTAGTTACTAGAGGAAACATCTGCACCTAAGGATGGTATAGATTCTTCCTTGTTCTCATTCTCTTCTTTCTTTCTCCAAATATTTTCCATTTCCTTCTTTACTTCAACTGAATCAACCTTCTTGACTGGTTCATTCTTCTTTATCAGATTATCATTCCTTGTGTTACTACTTATGCAAAATTTAGCAATATTTCCAAGCCTACTACAATTGTTGCCTATGAAATTTCTTTGATAATTATTCCTTCCATTGATTATGGATCTATATTGAATAGCTTTGTTTCCAACTCCATAACATGTATAATAGTAACTATTGAAAGATTGAATTGTTCTGTCATTGTTATATCCATTCAACATTTTACTTATGCATTCATTTGCTCTATATCCAAATATTTTGCATGTAAATCATTGACTAGTAAACTATGGAACATTTTGATTCATTATGCTTCTACATTTCATTGCTCCATGTCTAAATTTATTGCAAGAATAACAAAAACTATAAAAGATGAGTACCTTTGAGAATTTGGTTATTTGAGTGGGAGTCTTATAGCATTATATCTTTGATTTAATATCTTTCCATTGTTCTTCTTGTCTTTAGTATTCTTCATTTCTACATTAGGTGTCTGAGCTTCTTTTGAGATTTCACCTTTCTCAAGTCCTAATCCACCTTTGTCTTTAGATTCTTTATGCCCTATAATTAGCTCACAGAGTATTGTAGAACTTGTCTTGAATGTATCTTCATAACTTTTTTTCATCTCCAAATCTAATCTCAGATTTACCACTTCTTGTTCAAGCCTCATGCATTCATCAATTTTCCTTTTTACCATTGCATCCAAACATTCCTCAACTTTTTTATTTTATTCCACTTACACTTTTAGTCCAATGAGATCTTCACTTTCTTTCTTCAAATTTTCATTGACTTGCTTATTCCTTTCTCTGAAATTCTTGGTCCTCTCTCTTAGTTTTTTGATGCACTCATTTTCCTCCCTAAGATTTTCCTTTAGATCTATGTTTTCATATTCAACTTTGTTAAGATCTTCAAGAGCAACCTTGAGTTATTCTTTGTTAATCATGCAATATTATTTTGTGTATTCAATAGCATAAATCTATTATGGAGGAATAGGAAACTTTCTATCAACCATGTGTTCAATCTCTAAGATCTTCCAAAGTGGTCAAGATCATTCTAGGCATCCAAGATTTGATACCAATTGTTGAACACCTAAAATATTGAGAAGGGGGTGAATCAGTATTCTATTAAATCATTCATACATTAGCCATCCAATTACCAAAACACATTCAACTGCAATAATGAATGAAATCATTAAACATTCACAAAAATGAACATAACACATGAACACAAGGATTTTACATAGAAAACCCAAAATTGGAAAAACCATGGTGAGGGTTAGTTTATGTAATATATTATATATCAATATAGTATATTACTGAAATGCTCATTGCATGTGGACTCACTACCCATAGAGAATAAGATAGAAGAAAGAAGGGGTGGCTCACATCCTATTGAACTATTACAATTGCATCTACAATTCCAATGAAGTAAAAAAAAATCTTTGCACTGATATGGATCAATGCTCTACTTTGCTTTAAATTCACACAGTTTGCACAAGTATGATCACATTCACATCACATGTAGGTGGAGCACCATACATATACATTCCATCTATTTCTTATCACTCACACATCATCACCAAAGCACTGACTCCTATATATATCCATAGCAAGTGTAACATCAATTAGATTAGCCTAATTGGATTAACACACAAGATTTGAACTTGTCATTCTTAGAACATTTCAACATCTCGTGCCTTAATTCAAAATTCAAATTATGTCAAGATAGATTGGGATGGACCCAATATATGTCCTACATAGGATTGCAACACACATTAATCCTTCAAATGTGTTAGGTCGGCCCAAAATAAGACCTAAACACAAAAACCTTCATCTATTTACGTAGTTCACCACATGTGGAACTCAAAACATGATACCATATAGAATTCCTATTCAATTTTCATCTTGAAGCATATATTCAACATCACAACTTAAAATACTCATTTGTGAAGGAATGTATAATTTCCCACACCAACACTCTGTATAGGAAATGACTATAATATACAAAACTAAACTTTGTCATTCATATCTTCTAGGATACTTCACCAAACAAAAAATCCCTTGGATTTAAATGTTTATGATCACCAAATTAATATTCTAGAGTTGTAGAGTGATATCTTTATTTGCAATGGAGTGCAAACCCAAAAAGTGATGCACTAGACCACTATATAAGCAAGTTTGATAATTAGGCATTTTTTTATGTAGCTATACTTTCCAAATAAATGTATCATGTACAAATGAATTTTAAAAAAATTCTCAATAATTCTAGGATGATCCATAGAAATGTTGACATCAATGAAAACACTATGTCATGCAAAATGTACATACCATGCGCATGTTGTTAGAAAACATCATCCATGATAATCTTCCAACAAAACTTACCCAATAATTTATTCAATACCTCCTTCATCAACCTCATGAAAGTGCAAGGTGCATTGTTCAATCCAAAAGGAATCACTAAAAACTCATACAACTATTCATTGGTCTTAAAAATATAGTCTTTCATTCATCTGTTTCTCTAATTTTTATTTGATGATATCCACTCTTTAGATCAATCTTTGTGAAATCCTTTGCTCAACTCAAATATTCTATAATGTCATCCTTCCTTCGCAATGTGAATCTATACTTAAAAATGATTCTATTAATTTCTCTAGAATCCATGCATATCCTCCACTCTCCATCTTTCTTTGGTTCTTGTACAGCAGGTACCGCACATAGACTTAGGCTCTCTCTGATCAATCCTTTCTTCAACAACTAGTATTTGTCTATTCAATTATACATTCTCTATAGGTTTCATCCTATGTGTTTCTTTGTTTGGTAAAATTTCTCCAAAGATTAGATCTATAAGATGATTGATACTTTAGACTAGCATGAGTCCATTTGGTACATTCTCTAATATGATATCCTCATACTCTACTAATGGCTCTACTACCTCCTCATTCTTTGTGGTAGAATTATCTAACACTAGCTTACCAATCTTTTTTGGAATCATTGAAAGACACATCTTCTCATGCCTCAATCCATCTAGAAACTTTCTTCCATCAACCAAATATAGTCTGGAAGTGCCACATACCTCCTTTTTCTCCTCATTGTCTAAAGGTATCAATTTAATTCTCTTGTGATTTGAATTCATAGTATAGGTATTCCTTCTTCCATCATGAATTTATTTCCTATAATATTTTCATGGTCTTCCTAGCAGTAAATGGAATACATCCATAGGCATAATATCACACAATACTTCATCCTTATATGATCCTATATGAAATTTTACCAAACATGTTGTCCATTCACCAATATGTTATGTTCATCTTGAATTCATACTATCTTGTAGAGGTTTGGATGTTTTAATCTCTTCAAATTCAACTTGGTCACCATCTCTTCTAAAACTAAATTAGTAGTGCTACCATAATCAATAATAACTTTGCATACCTTCCCTCTAGAATTACTTCTTGTTCTGAACAAATTCTTCCTTTACGGTGGTTCCTTGGTTACTTTATTCCTGTATCAAAGCTCTTATCATTTTCAATTATTTTCCATTCTCAGGTTTCCCAAATGAATTAAGGGACCCAATAAGTTCTTCATCCACATAAGTTGCTCTTCTAGTATGCTTAGTTCTTTTTCTGGTACTTCCCTGATGACACTCAAATGCTCTATTTCTTCCACCTCCACACTTAAACCAAGTTCCTTTGAATAGTCTCTTCTCATATCTTCCTCCATCCCTCTTATATCCATCATTGTGGTAAGAATTATAACCTCCTCAATCATTTTCATATAAATTTCATCTTCGATTCCTCTATGGTTTGAATTATGGTCCTTTTCTTCATTGTGATAGGGTTTTTCATCCTTATTCTTCTCTATAGATGGTCTTCTTTCTCTGGATTGGGGTCCACTTCTCTAGAATCTTCCTCTTACACTTCTTTTCCTTTCTTCAAACTTCTTATTCAACTTTTCTTCTACGTTCAATGAAAATTGGTATTCTTCTTCAATTATTGTCATCTTTACCAGGCTCAATTCTTCTTGGATGTTTGTTCTTAGTCTATTGATGTACCACACAACCTTCTCATTTATTGATTCACTATGTCCAAATTTAATTATAATCTTGGAGAATTCTTTAGTATACTCTTTCATAGACTTCTCTTTTTGCCTCAGGTTCTACAATATTTTTAACAATTCAAGCTCATAATCAACTGGTATAAATTGGTTCTTCAACTTTGTCACCATTCTATCCCACTTTATGATTTTCTATCTTCCTCTCCTCCTCCTATCCAATTGAAATTTCTTCCACCAAATAGCAGAATGTCCTTTTAGCTTTTTGTTTGCAAATCTTACTATTTTTGGATCTTCAATTTCTTCACACTCAAAGTATTCCTCCATATCATTTGGAAAATCATGATGGACCAAAAAGTGGCAATATGATGGGTATGTGGCTGAGAACTTTTTTTTTAACCCAAATTTGATGAAACAAAAATAGTTTTTAAAAGATATTCTCAACTTTCCACCAATATAAATTATGCTTTACTTTGAATTTAATAAGTAATTATTATTCATTTTCTATTCAAATTACTACTAAAGTCTTGATCGATAGACTGATTGACAAACATCTATAGCTTTCAAATGGTATCGGATTTTTTGAATCCAAAAAATGTATCACATTCTATGCTTTACATTCTATAGGATTAAAAAAAGAAAAATTGAATTTCATCAAGTTTTGACCAAGTCAAGGTGGTCAGACATACAAGTTTTTTATATTTTTAAAAAGTTGTAATAAAAATCATATTAATTTTTTATCAAAAATTACAAAAAAATATGTATCACATCGGACATGAGTCCTACTTATATCTAAAAATATTATAAAAAAATATTATCATTTTATTGTGGTTAGGTATCGTGAGTAGACACGTACTTCTTTTTCTAAAATTTAAGTACTAATGCATTGAAATTTCAAATTTTCACCAAATAGATTTTTTAAAGAACCTTGTAGTTTAGAAACCATGTCCAATTTTATATAGATTCTATTCGTACGCTTTTAAAATAATATAGATAACTTATTCAATTTTTTACGTCAAGTTGTCTAACTCTAATTTTTCTGATTTTTTTGCCACTTAAGGGCCTATTTTTTCCATGATGATCTTGTACATACCCGAAAGACAAAGTATCTTTGTCAGAAGAATATGATAAAAAATATTTTTTTGATGATGTTCCACTTTGGCTGCCATGGGGAAATTCATAACATTATTTAGTCTTGATATGTTGTTTGAATAGTTGTAGGACGTTGAAAGAGCAAGTCTTTTTTTATGGGCTCATATTGTTCAATATTTGTTGTTTTTGTGGCATTAACATATGGAAAAATGTTGACAAACAATCTTAAAAGCATTGTTATCTCAGGAATGCAATTATTTCAAACATGAAAACCAAGGAGAACATGCTGATTTTTTTAGAATCTACAAAAAATGTTAAGTTGATATTGTTGATCTTGAATTTAGTTATTGAAAATATAGAGGCAAGGCCAATTACATAAAAGATCAAGTTCTCTCTATATCATGGTTTCAAAAGAAAAAGAGAATGTAGCATTTTTTCTTTAGGCTCGAGCCACTACAGGATAAAGTTAACAATTTTTAATAGTGCTTGCTACATTGTTTGAATAGCTAATGATCACTAGAGGAGCAAATTTCTTATTGAGAAAATGTCATTCAAATTTCCCGTTTATGTGCATGCAACAAGTCATATTGAAGAGACTGGGAATGAGATCCAACTAAACTAAGTTTTTTTGAGGATTCACTTAGGATGAATACAAACACATCAAATTCCCTAATTTTTGTTGGGTGTCATTGAACTAAAATGATAATTGGCTTAAAGCAAAGGAGATGTGTAGATTTTCACAAAGGCAGTCAGGTGCAATGAATTCTTAGATTTTCATTTCACTTGAAAATTATAATGTATTCTGCAATTTCTATTCATCATAAAAGGAAGAGCCCAAAACATGGGAAGTGCATCTTGGAAGGGTTTGATGTTTGTTGCACAAAGAGGAAGCCATGGCTCAGAAGGTAAAATAAAGATCTTACAACAAATCAATTTGGACTGCCGCCCAAAGTGAATTTGATGTAGAGAACTCTAAGGATGATATCCATTAGGAGGTTTAAGATTTTGAGATGAAAGTGGATATAAAACACAGTAAAAAATTTTAAGAGCCTTGGAATCGAAATAGTGGTGTGGCCTTAGTGCTGACAGGAAGGGGTTCAATTTATAATTGCAAAAGGAAATATTTGCACAGGTACAAGAATTTACTGCAAAGAACATCTTTTTTGAATGCTTGGGATACCAATAATGCTAGTTTGTCTTGCTTCACATAGGAACAATCCACGCTTGGAGTGGAATGAGCATCGATAGGAGAATATAGGTCATGTTTACTTTGCAGAAGGGAAGTTTGCACCCTTTGTTAAAACATAGAAAAATTGTTTGAGGAAATTCTATTTCAAGGTCTCCGATGAAATAAAAAATATGTTTCATGTTGGTTACTACAAACATTGGGACGCCATCGAAGGGTTTGTGAATTTGCAAAGTAGGAGGAATATTTTCTTGCTAGCCTACAATGAACAAGGTTGATGTCAACATGAAGTTATAGGGAAGCGGGGAAGGAGGTGTGGGGATTTACTTTAAACTTTTAAAACTAAGCTCCCCACCAGCTCGAATGAAATTTTGTAGTTGTCATGAAATGGAGTGGGTGCATGGGCATTGGGAGGAAAGCAAATGGTGGGCGGCCTAGTAATATATTTTAAAGTTTTTTAATTTTAAAGTGTTTTCCTGAGCATATAGTTTTAAAGCTCTCCACTTTAAAATGTGAAATTTCAATATAGAGTGGGAGGTAAAAGCATGAGTAAATAGTTTTAATGGCTCGATGAGAATTTTAAAATTCCTTCAAAGTTAAAGTGAAACTTGCGATTCTAGTAAAATAAAATAGAAAGTATGCATGAGTGATTATTTTATAAAGTGAATAACATATTCATTGTATGAGATTTTTTTTGTTGGAAAAGAGTTTTTTCAAGGAGAGCATTGTTCTGACACAGGATGGTGAAAAATGAAAGTGTAGGTGAAATTTTTGGCAAACAAAGGTATTTTTCAACTAAAAAATAAAGAGGAATGATGAATCTTCAGGGAAGGGAATATTTTTCTATTGCAGGCAGGGAAAATGCATGAAGCGTGAATCAAAGTACAGATTAGGGCTTTCTCTTTAGGTGGTGGGCAGTTATTCATCAATGATCCTGAGTTTTCCAAGTGTCTTCTTCTAATTTCCATTTAGGGTTTCTTTCTCCTTAAGTTCAAATTTCTGATTCATTGTAAAGAGTTAGCTATTTTGTAATTAGTCATGGAGAATATCGTAATGTGAATACAAAACATTTCAAGTTTTTTTTTTAGGTTGAAGTATGTCAATACATTTGTATTTATGATAGCAATACTGGAAAATTAATGCAAAATGGTGAATATTCATAACCAATTTCTCTCCTATGTGCTTGTTTTATTGATTTATGAATAAATATAATTAATCATTATCTTTTTCATCTCCATTGGTTTCTAGTGGGTGTGTGGTTTTATTCTTGCCCATTAATTCAAGGAATTAATATAAATGGTTGAATTAAGTGCCATGATTCTGATAAGAAGTTGTGGTTGAGAATAAAATGTTAGTGTATTGTAATGCAGTAATGTCAAAGCTTATATGATGTTGTGTATTAAAATGTTATCAAGTTGTATAGGTGTTGAAATTCACTCTGTTCCAAGGATGAGGCACTAGTGTGCTATTCATGTTACATTTAGTTGATTATTTCAACAAAAAATCACAAATATAAATCAAATTACTTATCAATCTCAATTTTTTTGTGTGTGGAATTTAATGATCTACATCTCTCATGTTTGAATTAAACACTACCATAAAGGTCAGCCAAACCTTTAGGGTACTATGTCTTTCAAGCAATTGGAGGAGAAACATTTGCTTACAGTGTATTTGATACTTTGGCACACAAGTATTTGTAAATATATTGGTGGGGAGACCCACCTTGGTTTAACATAGCCAAAAGTGTAGAAGATTTTAGTCTTTGACTGAATCTTATTTGTTGGCCAAATCCACCTTTGAGTCTAATTATGAGAAAGTGGCTATTCTTTAGGACTCACTGCATCTGTTGTTTTGGGAACCAACACATTGGTGACCATGTTGGGGAGAAGTGAATTATTTAGTTAATTCTTTCCTAGAATATCGAGTGCAAATTTGTTGAAGTCCATTTGGAAAGAGTAAAAATGAATGAATTACTAGTTCAAATGTTGAAGAAGTTCTAGATCTACAAATTGATTTGTAGCAGCCCCAAATTCAAAAGATTGTGAAGAGACTCTACTTGGAGAAATTAGAGAATTTATTTGCATAGATAAAGATATCCTTGCTTCAAAGGTTTTCCTCTTGTTGAAGAGGTGGCAGCTCTGCTCTACAATTTATACTCATGTAGGGTTGCTATTTGTTATTGTGACCTAAAAATGTTCTATTCAAATTTACAACAACTAGAGGTGTGAAGGTACATGGGTCTTTGCATACTTTCATTTGATGAACCTATCATGTTAAATGAAATTTGTTTTCCATTTAAAGTATTTGTCTAAGAATTCACAAATATGCGAGTATCGATGGTTAGAATGAATTTGTATATCCTTGGGATTTCTATCCATTTTCATTATCATATGTTTCAGTCCTAGGTTACCACCATATTAACAATTATCCTCTTGATCCTTCATATTTTCATGGTTATGATTATGCACAATTAGTTAAACCCAGATTTACATACATCTATGAATTACCAAAGGGAAATAACCATGCCATTAGAAACCTTAATGCATAATGTCAAGAAGCTTCAGAAGTCTAATAATCCTCAAACAATTGATACTACAAAGTGCATGAACCCAAGTGTGAACAAGCCTAGGCTAAGCTAGAAATGGAAAGTTGTGTACTTGAGAGGAAAATTGAAGAGTTGAAGAAAAGGCACCTAATGTCTCTACAAGCCCACTTAAGAAATAATCATACTAGATCTACTAGCCAAATTGCTACACCTTTTGTCAATTCTTTTGATCCATTGTATGACCAATTAGACTTGTCATGGGTTGATTACAAGGTTGGAATTATGTCAACTCGAATCTATAAGCAGATGCCTAGATTTAATGGATGCACTGGGTGTGAAGGAGATGCACATGTCCAAAGCTTTTCTAGCTTCATGGAGAAACATTCATTTGGAGATCATGATATGGGTATGTGCAGGATCATCATCGAAAAAACGGGCCCTTAAGTGGCGATGAAATTCAAAAATATTAGAATTAGGCAACTTGATGTAAAAATTTGAAAAATTTATCTATATTATTTCAAAAATATTTAAGAATATGATCTATAGAAAATTGAATGTAGTTTCCAAACTACTAGGTTTATTTAAATATATATATATTTGATGAAAATTTGAAATTTTGATGTAGTAGTACTTAAATTTTAGGGAAAAAATAAGTAGGCGTCTATCTAACCACCCTAACCTCAATAAAATGATAATATTTTTTTATAATATTTTAGATATAAGTAGAGGACTCATGTCCCGATGTGATGCATATTTTTTTGTAATTTTTTTCCAAGTAAATAATTAATTACGATTTATTTATTACAACATTTAAAAAATATAAAAACTTGTATATCTGACCACCTTAACTTGGTCAAAACTTCATGAAGTTCATTTTTTTTAATCCTATAGTATGCAAAGAATATAATGTGATGCATGTTTTAGATTCAAAAAATGTGATAATGTTTGAAAACTATAGATTTTTTCAATCAGCCTATCAATCAGGACTTTAGTCCTAATTCAAATAGAAAATGAATAATAATTATTTATTAAATTCAAAGTAAAGCATAATTTATATTGGTGGAAAGCTGAGAATCTCCTTTAAAAAACCTTTTCATTTCATCAATTTTGGATTAAAAAAAGGTTGTTGGCCACATACCCTAAACATACCCATCATATCACCACTTTTTGGCCCATCATGATCTTGCACATACCCATATGTGGATGAGATTTTTTGTTAGATCTCTTGAAGCTAACGCTAGGGACTAGTACTTAAGTTTTCTTGAGAATTTTGTTTCCTACCAGGATAAACTTGTGGATGCTTATAGAGGAGAATTTGTAAAAGAAATTTCTGACCTTGTCACAAGGTTAAAGAAGATTAGAAAAAAAGATGAAGATTTAAGCACTACTTTCAATCATAGATTTGTTGTTTCTCTTTCACTAATTCTTGAAAATTTCAAACCCAATACCTCAGATTGCATTCATATGTATTTTGAACCTTTTGAGGAGGGATCTAGTGCACTGTTAAAGGATCTTAGAATATTGAGTATGCAGATGGCTTAGAAATGTTTAGATAATATAGAGAAAATGAGGAATGAATATGTGCAAATTATACTATCTTCAATTGTGGGTAAACATGCCATTGAAATTAGCAACTATGTGAATACAAATGATCAAATGTATTTAGTTTTAAATATAGAGAAGTGCATACTTGAGAAAGAAGAAGTTAGAGTGATGCAATGTCTACCATTGATGTTCATGACAGTGAAAATGTTTGTGTCTACCCTCAAGAGGATGTAAATGACCAAATCAATGATGACACCCAATCCATTGAATTTTTAGATTTTAATGATGGTGAGATCATGGTATATCCTAACTTACAACTTGGTATTGCAAGTAGTTCTAGTGGAAGTCAAGAAGAGGAAGTGGTTGAAAGAATGGATCAGAACAATGGTCTATTAAGTAGTGAACAAATTTCAAATCTATTGACCACTGAATATAAAAATGTACACATGTGAATAACCCTCGATTTTTTGTGTTGCTCATATTGATTTTGACAATGATGATAATCTTCACTATGCAAGATATGATGCATGTGTATCTGATTTTCCTTCCAATTATGAACTAGCTGGTCAGCATGACGGTAATGTGGATAAAGACAAACAACTATTTGATTGTAATGATGCATTGTATGATGAGTATGAAAGTGTGCATGTTGATGCAAGTTTAGAAATTTTTTTTGATGAATTAGAAACAACACATAACCATGAGGTTTGTGTATCCAATGAGCCAATTCTTAAGAATTTTAATGCATATTTGGATAAGTATATGTTTCCTCACTTGGATGAGCCTAGTTATGAGTCTTTTCATGTGGATATGGATGTTGATTTCAAAGAAAATTTGGATTATCCTTTTGAACAAAAATTGCTCACTTTTGAACAAGCTTTGTGATGGTGTTTTCTGCACAGCAACAACTCAGACAGAATACAAAATCCTATCTCTCTTGAAAGGTAATCAATAATGAATTACTGAAAATCACCCCAAGGTCTCTCGGGTGTTAGGTCATAACAATGCGTAAAACAACTCAGATGAAATGTGAAATTGCTGGTAATCACAATCGGACCTTACTACAAGCAAGCTAAACCTTTTCCATTTACCAGATCTAACAATATGATGGTCTCGAATCCTAAATCTAACCGAATAACAAAGAAATTGCAAAAGATAGGGGTGCAGGGAAGGTAATAAAATCTAAATTATTGAACAGACAAGCAATGCAAATGACATATATTTGGAATGGACCTATCTCAAATAACCAATTCCTGTTCGACCCACAAGGCAATCTCTACAAGAACAGTGCAATCTTCTGAGGAGTATAAATTTTCAAATCATAGACTTGCATCTACAACCGAACTTAAGCACATTTGAATATATATGGTCCAGGTTGACTTCACCAGCCTACTACAATCAGATAGTTACTGGGAGTGTAGACCAAAGATAGCTACCAACATTCCAAATATGAAATCACATACACCATTTATCTAACTAAACTAATTTATTTCTAAATAATAAACCCTAGATCTTCAAGCAATGTGAAAAATAGAACAAAAGAACCATGCAAGATGAGATAACACAAAGGATTCCACCAGGAAAACCACAATGTCTCCAATTGTATTAATCACCCAATGCTGCAACAATTCAACTGTTCTGAATATGATATCTGCTTTAAGAAATTCTAAAACTCTAACTATTGCTCTTGCTAATCTCTACTATCAAAATCTTCTCTTGTTACAATAAGGCAAAAAATGCCTATTTAACCAATTAATCCCAGAACATGTCGGCCCAGCCAAACATTTTACAATAAAGATAATAACAAAACCGCCAAAACAGGTCGGCCAGGGAAACAAACTAAGGCACACATTTAATGCCATCATCCAAGTCGGCCAAGGCACAATCCCCAAGGAAATCCGGTCCAATGCATGCCCTATGATAATAGGGAAGCACAAATCTCGAGATAAACATTAACCGCTGCTTCCCTTGTCCTTTCTCCGCGCTGGTGACCCTTGGACCCTCAAGAAAACTCCTTCCAACTCAGCAACAGGTGGCAATGGCAAAACTTTGAGCCGGCATTTAATTGACTCAATCCCCTCATTGGACCGCTCAATGGTCCCCTTCCAATCCTTTCTGCTGGTCAGGTATCTATCTATCACTGCCAAATATGTAGCCGCATCATCAAGCATATGGCCAGTGACAACCTCATCAGAATCCGGGGCATAAACCTCATGCCACCATTCCTTCAATTGATCCAAACTCAGGTACTTGGGAGCCATCTTATTCCTCCCTGTCATCACTTCAAAAAATGCAATGCAACCATCATAGATTGCAGTAAGGTCGGCATCAATGGCTTTTCTTCGTTTCTTTATCTTTTTCAGGGCTCCCTGCCTGATCTGTAATGCTTCGAACCATTCCCACGGTTCATCCAACCTGGAAGAGGGAAGAATTCCATCCCTGCCCAATTGTTCCCTGCCATGTCCCAGAATAACCTTTGTCTTCTGCAACAGAGAATCGACATCATTCATATCCTGAGAAAGGATACTTTCCATTAGCTCTTTTCTTTGGACTGCATCCTTGCCAACTGACAGGATCTCCTTAATAGCTTCATCTCCTTGTGTCCGAACACTCATCAACCAGTCCATGGCAGCTTGTGTGGAAGCCTTCATCTTCTCTATACCAGAAATTGTTTCCTTCGGCAGAAATCCGGGAGTAGAAGAGGAGGACGGATGGAGGGACTGTAGAGGTTTCATGACCTCTTCTAAGCTTTTCCTCAACCTTTCATTTTCCCTTTTCAATTCCCTCTTTGTCTGAGTCTCCTTCCTCAACCTATCCAGAATCACAGCACTTGACCCCTCGAATTCCTCAATGTCTTGTTCTAGGGAAGCTGGCCCAAGGTTAATGGTTTGGACACTGTAATCCTGGCCTATTACCTCCTCCCTTGTTTTATCTGCAGCAGGGGTGGCGATGTGTACTACACGGTTATGCACCTCATCCCTTTCCACCCGGGAAATTATCTTAGCTGCCTTCTTCTTTTTCCCCTTTCCAATCTGAGATAACATTGCATCCCAGTCGAGAGGAGTGTCTTCTACTATCACCTGTTTCTTCCTTGCTATTTCTTTTTCTAACCAGTCCGGGGCTACAGGGTCCGTCCGGATTCCTTCTGTGTCAGTTTTCCCCGGGTCTTCTGTGGCTTTCTCCTCTTCTGTTACTGCCACCTCGACTTCTCCTTCTTCTGTTGCCTTGTCATCATCCTTCTCTGGGGGGTGTTCACCTTGGTCCATCTCCTCAAATCGCAACTCAGGAAGTACCGGCGATGGAGTTCCAGCGGGGATGCTCTTCTCTGGTTCTGGAGATCCGCGGCCCTTCTCACTCTCCGGAGAGTCCTCGTATTGTACCAAGGGGGAAGTGTGCCCTTTTTCTGTCTCTACCTCGAGCCCGGCAGCCTCACTGAATAATGCCCCTTCCTCAAACGGCTCTGCTTCTCCGCTGATTTCCTGCTCATCCGGATTTACCGGTTCTGTTACACCCTGCGGAGGAGAGACAGGCCTGTCCTGTTCAGTGGCTGGCAATATTGGAGAAGAAACCTTCGGCTGTGCAGCATCCTTTGGGGACGGAGTTCTGGATCTTCTGGTGTATACTTTGGTCTTCTCCCCTCCGGAACTTTCTACATCCACAACCGGAGGCTCATCTTCCGAAGTCGTTTGGCCTTTCTTTTTCGCCACCCTTGTAGTTCTGGCCTTCTTGGGCGGTGGAGGAACATCCTCCTCCTCAGCTTTCTCCACCTCCTCCTCGTCCGAAGACCTGCTGATAGTCAGGGTCTTCCACCTGCGTTTGCCGATAGGTTTCCTTTTCGCTGCAGGTTGAGTCCCCTTAGGGCTTCTGACCTTGATTTTGAAAGGAGAGGCTTTGGCTGTTTTCCCTTTGGGGTCCTCTTCCCCGGATTCCTCTGAAGTGGACATGGGGTTGAGATTCCCCATCAGGTCGAAAGTGAGGGGAACATTGGCATTTTCCAACACCCAGACCTCATGCTTGATCCAAGCAAAGGTATATTTTAGCACCGGAGCCATTAAGTCCTCCAACTCTGTCACCTCAGGCTCATTCCAGTCCATATCCGCTACTGACCTATCCTTGATGGGCTCATAGACATGGTCCTGGACCAATTTTCCATCATCCTCCAGCTGATCTGGAATCAGCTTCACATTGTACTGCCTAATTGCCTCCACTGGCAGCCGGGAATACCTTTTCCTTCGTGCATCAAGGTCATCCTTGATGTTGACCCAGTAGTCTTCCAAGTCCTCCTTGTGCCTGTATTCCCGGGTAGCCCTTTTCTGTGCCCCTCCGGTGATGTCAAAATTCATTCTCTTTGAATGGAAAGAGAATCCATAGGCTGCCAATTCCTCACCTGCAGTATGAGCCGATTGAATGGAAGGACACATCACATCCACGCCAATCCCAAGAGGGAAGTCACCTCCAAAACCAGTTTTATGTTTCTCCTTCTTGACCACCGTATCGAACTCACAAATTTGTCTCACGACCTCCAGTAGCACTATGTGGTCAGTAGGATACCTGGGCAATCTGTAGGGAGCAACGGGGCATCCATCAATCCGGAGATAAGTGAAAGTGGGGAACTGGATGAACCAGGCCCCATAATTCCTAATCAACCCCCTAGCCCCATCGGACAATCTGATGTGCGCCGCATTCTGAAGGGTCCGGGTAATGTGCATAGTGAAGGCATCGTTGGCCCTCCTATAATCTCCGTGTCCGAGGTGCAATTCCGGATAGACCTCATAGATAATGTCCTGTCCAATAGTTCCTGCCGGAGTCAGTCCCTTATAGGGATAAGAGATGGCTAGTATATATATAACAAAGGAGGACATGGTGAACTTCTTTCCTTCCAAAACATTCCTCAGTTGCCTATCTATTTCCGCACTGATAAGTCCTGCCCAGTGGTAATTCGTTCCTTGGCCTATCTTGGTGATCACATGGACCATCCAACTTTCCAATACCCCGGCAGTTTTGAGTCCGGCCACCCTGCTCAACAGTGTGATAGCATCATAAATATCTGGCCTGAACTTCACCCTGTGCAACTGTTTGGGCAATTTAGAGTGGTGAGACTTGGGCTTCTCAAGCCATGAGTTGATAAGCTGTTGAGCCTTAACTGGCTCGTTCTCATAATACGTGCGAGCAGTGTCAATGTTTAGGGCGCAGACCGAGGGGAGATCCGGCATGCTGAAAGCTCGGGCAATGGAGGCTGGACTGAAATTTGCCAACACCCGCCCCTCAGTACTAACTACCATCTGTGTGTCAAAGGCGTACTGCCTAGCACACTCCAAAATCAGCTCGTAACACTGGACTGCTGGAGGGAACCCTGCCACGTGCACCAACCCTGAGTTCATCATCCCTTGCCTCAATGCCGATTGGTCCTTCTCAGCTGTTCTCTGTTTGAATTCTTCATAACGCCAGGCACCAACGTTGGTATCAGACACATCTGCCCACACGGAAGATATCTTACTCTCCGGGACCTGACTCCTCATGTCTAATCTCAATTTTTCTGTCTCGGAAACTGCAGATGCCCCCGCACCACCTTTGGACTTCCCAGCAGCAGCTTTGCTTGATTCAGCCTGCACATCCAAGAACTATTATTAGAATCTAATATTAAGCTCATATTCATCCAAAAGGTTAGCATACATCATACAAATCTATTAAAACCAAATGCCAATTGCCAATTTTCCGAGATCCGGAGAAATCAAATAATCCGGGAAAATCATATAATCCGGGAAAATACATTCGGGGCGGAATTCCGGAGAAATCCGACCCAGACGGACTCCTGCCACCAAAGCACTATTAGCCATGTAAATCATTAATATGCTCGAAATCAAAGGAAAATCATCAATTTTACTCTTTGGCAATCAAGAAATAGGCATCAACAATCACTCCACCAATTCCCTCATCGAAATATACAAAAGAATGCAATCAGACAGGAAATCCGGAAAAATCCGAATGGGACGGACTTTCGCGGACAGCATCAAATGCACCGGAAATTAACTCTGTCCGCGGAATAAAAGGAAACCGGGAAAATCCGGGAGACCAGAAATTCCGCGACAGCCTCGGAAACCCGAAAAATGGCAAAACGTGCACCAACACAGGAGCGACCACAAGATCTTCAATATCAAAGCTCGAATGAACCCAAAACCGACGACAATTACCAGACTCGAATATGTAAAGAGTGTCCAACACTCAGAAGCACTCAAAGGAAGGATCCCATACTTAAAATGACGATGCCCTAAATCGAACAATCACATATCCGCCATTAGAACCAGAGCAAGCTTTTAGGGTTAAAATATCAGTTCGGGATTTACCTAAAAAGCCCTCTAATCCTCACAGGACGGGGAAGCCAACATAAAACGAGGCGAAAGTCATTCAAACACAAGATCAAATCATCGCACTAGCCGAGACACCCAGAAAACCCTAAATTCGCATGGCAACACATCCCACACCCAAAACAATTAAGCAACACGACCCAGACTTCCGCCTAAAGTGTATATATGCAATCAAGCGGATAAACGGAACTCATAGGGCACGAGAGATGGGCTTCAAAATAAAAAAAAAGGACGGACCAAACCGACTGAATAAATACGACACCCAAAGTCAAAATATGAGCCGAGACACCCAGAATTTAACAACGCCCAGTACAAGAAAATCCCAAGTCACCATGCAAACAAACGGAAGGGCGACGAGTACATACCATGGATCAAGACGAGCAGAAACCGAGCTTGGAAAATCAATCCAGGTGACAACACGTCCAGGCAACGGGATACTGGCAGCAACATTCAAGCAATCCACGCGCAAACAATCCAAGACCAAACCCCAAAGCTCAAACGAAAGTTCCGAATCGCCAGAGCAGAAAACAAGGAAGCAGTCGAAGTTAGAATGAATCAGAAAACGCCCCAAATTCACCCTTATACCCGTCTGAACCAAGATACCTCAGCCATTAATGCGCGAAAAGATGTTTCTGACAAGTCCGGAAACCCGTGCCCCAAGTGGAATTTCGGAAAATCCCAGAATGCGCGGAAACACAGACTTCGCGGAAATGCAAAAACCGGGGAAATAATGAGGACCGGGATTTTGACAGAATCCGGGAAAATCTGATAGGACCGGAAAATCCCGAAGTTAGGGAAAAACCCAGAATCGGAGAATCTGGCCAGAAACAGACAAGGAACCAGGGACGGAAGAATCCGTCGGAGACGAAAAATCCCGGATCCAGGTGAAAACCCGGATCTGGCCAAAAACTCAATTTTGATCAATTGCAATCTTAGGGCAAGGGCAAAGCCAGCAAGACCAACATGTCAAGACCCTAAAATGATAAATCCAATAAAATCAAAGGTCAAAGACACCAAAAGGAGAGGGTCCCCACTCCCAGTGGGGCGTGTGTGCAAAAACTGCACAACAAATGGCGACTCCGCTGGGGAAATGCTCCTAAGCATTTCGATGACAAACTGGAATCAAGAACCCAGAATTTCTGGTTTTAACTCTGATACCTAGCCACCATCCTCAGTTAAAACAAAGGAACTCCCAGACATTCAGACATTCCTATACCAGGGTCCAAGTGTGTGCAGGTGCATATATTACCCACCTTCAGTTGCAAAGAGCCAGACTTGGTACGAACAAGCTACGTAAGGATTCTGACCCTAAAAGTAACCTGGATAGAGCCTCGCTGCCAGTCAGGCGTTCATAGCCCCGACGAGGTTATCGCTGTGATCCTCCTGAACATAGCTCTACTGCCAGCCAGGCGTCTATAGCCCCGGTAGAGATATTCAAATCCCCCTGATGAGTTGAATTCGAACCTCAAGATTTTCAATATCCATTTCTTTTCTTTTGCTTCTTTTCTTTTCTTTTTTTTTTTTTATACGAATATTTCTCTTTACTCATCTTATTCAACCTATGAACAGTGAAGTTCACACTCAGGGCTGAGAACCACAGTGGCACTAGAGCAGAAAAAGATTTTTCACCTGTCCAGACCTTGTAAGGACCTTTTACGACTTCAGGTATATTTAAAGATTAAAGGTATAAGACCCCAATACATTCCTGTGCAGAGTGACCAGAAAATCTTCGCCATACCACACGGACAAATGACAAAGGCAACGGAATTCATACCATAACATTCTGGAAAAAGATTAAAGTTTGTAAGGGAAATATCAGAAACATTAGACCTGTTTTGCCACCACTATCATACAGATACACCCACAATCCCACAAGGAGATAAGACCAAAAGCAAGAGCAACGCAAAGCAAAACAAACAAACCAAAGCAAACCTACTCTAACCAAACAAAACCAGCAAAACGAAAGGGAAACCTACCCTAACCAAAACAAACAAACAAGCAAAGAAAGCAACCTAACTAACTATTTACAGGGGAAAGAGCTGAGAATAGCTCAAGACTGGAAATAATGTTTAAGATACTGCCCATTAACAGGCAGTGGCATGTCCTCTCCCGTGAGAGTCCTCAGACGGAAGGCATTATCTCCCAGAATTTCAGCAATTTGGTAAGGACCAAGCCATAATCTGTCAAACTTACCATGGCTACCCTTCTGATCATGCGGCTTATCCCAATACAGAACAAGGTCAGAAATCCTAAAGGCTTTGACCTTAGCTCTCCTGTCAAACCATCGCTTGACTACCCCCTGATGTTTGGCGAATCTTTCAAGGGCATTATCCTGTTTTTCCTCAAGATGCAGCAATTTAGCTAATCTCGCTTCCCTTCTATCACCCTCATCATAAAACTGGTTGATAAACTGCAGAGTTGGGATTTTAAGCTGGATAGGGAAGACTGGTTCCAGACCGTACACTAAATGATAGGGAGAGGTACCAATGGAGGATTTAACCCGAGTACGATCTGCCCAAAGAGCAAACCGGAGCTGGGTGTGCCAGTCTTTTGGGTTTCTATCTAACAGTTTTCGGATGACAGTCAACAGGTTCTTGTTAGAGGATTCAGCTAGACCATTCCCCTGAGGATAATAATTGGATGCAAATTTGACAACAATGCCATGATCAAAAGCCCAGTTTGAAAATTTCAAAGATGCAAAGGCAGGACCATTATCACACACAACAGCGAAAGGACATCCAAACCGATTGAGAATGGCAGATTCTAAGAAATCGATTACTACTTCTGATGTACACTGTCTACAAGCAAATGCTTCAGTCCACCTTGTAAAATAATCAGTAATGGTGAGAATATACCTGTGTCCAGCAGAAGATGGTGGATTGATGGGGCCGATGAAATCCATACCCCATTGAGCAAAAGGTTTTACCTCAATAACAGACTGGAGCGGGAGCGCTGCACACCTTTCCCGTGTCGCTGCAGCTTGACAAGTGTGACAGGTCCGAACATGATGATGAACATCCTTGAATAGTGTAGGCCAGTAGTATCCCGCCCGTAAAATCTGGTTCGTAGTAGCAATAGCAGAACCGTGACCGGTGCCATATTTCTCATGAAACTCATTTATTACTCTTTCTGCTTCCTGTTTTCCAAGGCATCTTAAGTAAATACCTTCGTGATTTTTCTTGTATAGGACGGCTCCTTTCAGCATGAAACCATCACTTTTCAGTCTTAAGGCCCGCCTCTGTACTGCATTTAAACGATCAGGAGCTCGCTGATTCAGCAAATAATAAACTATATCGTCATACCAGCCATCCAGTGAAACTGCTCCAACGTCATAATTACAGACGGACAATTCAGGACCTATCTCTGCCATGGTCTGGGTGAGTCCCTGTCCTCTTACCAGCCTCATGGGCTGGATCTCAATGTCATACTCCTGTAGCATGGTTACCCATTTAGCTCGGCGCTCCCCTAACTCATTCTGCATCAGCAATAACTTTACTGCAGAATCAGGAACAATTGCAAACACCTTGTTTCTAAGGATATAGTGCCTAAATTTCTTTACTGCTCGAACAAGGGCATGTGCCTGCTTCTCCACACATGGGTATTTCAACTCAGCATCCTTCAATGGTGCACTCATGAAAGCAATGGGATGTTCATTCCCCTCATCAGACTTTTGTGTCAGCATCCCAGCACATGAGTGGTCTGAAGCAAAGGAATAAATATAGAACGGTTTACCATAGTCTGGACTCACCAATACTGGAGCGTCAGCAATGGCTCTCTTAATCTCTGCAAAGGACTGCTTTGCTTCTGTGGTCCACTCGATCTTGGCATCTTGTCTTAACATGGCATTTAGTGGCTTGACAATCTCAGCAAATCCCGTGATGAATTTCCTGACAAAATTAATCTTACCAAAGAAAGACTTCATCTCTTTCTTGCTGGCAGGCGGCTGAATTCTTAGGATGGCTTCCACCCTCTCCGGATCTATAGCAATGCCCTTTTCTGATATCACATGGCCCAGCAGTTTGCCTTCTGTAACTCCGAAGATACACTTCTTGGGATTCAAAGAGATGCCGAATTCCCTGCACTTCTGGAACACCTTACGCAGATCTGAGATATGATCCCCTCTGTTTTTGGAGAAAACAGTCAGATCATCCATGTAAATGATAATGCACTTTCCTATGATGTCCTTGAAAGCGATATCCATAGCTCGCTGAAACGTGGCTCCTGCATTGATAAGCCCGAATGGCATCCTCCTGTAGGCGAAAGTTCCCCACTTGGTTGTAAAGGCAGTCTTGTGCCTGTCCTCATACTGGACCATCACCTGATTATATCCTGAATAGCCGTCCAGGAAGGACATCATCTGCGATCCATTAACCACTTGCAACACTTCATCCAACGAGGGAACCGGATAATTATCTTTTTCAGATGACCTATTCAGATTTCTGAAGTCAACATAGAGTCTAATTTCACCGTTCTTTTTTCTAACTGGCACCAGGTTTGCCACCCAAGTAGAATGCCTGACAGGAAATATAATTCTAGCGGAGAGCAGTTTCTGAACTTCCTTCTGTATGAGGGGCTCCAACAGCGCATTAATAGGTCTCTGCCTCTGTCTAAAAGGCTTAGCCCCTGGCTTGAGAGGTATAGTGTGAGTTATGATGGATGTATCGTAAGTCTTCAAGTCTCCATAACCCCAGGCCACTATGTCTGGAAAATCGTATAAGGCCCTGATTATTTCCTGTCTTTCTTCAGGTGTACAAACCTTACCAATGAAAACATTCTTCACATCTTCTTCAGTGCCTACATTGTGAGTGTCATACTGCCCACTGATAGACTCTTTCTTAGATTCCTATTCCTGATCTCTGATTTTGTCCATATCGAAAATCCTCTCCAGCTGTACCATTCCTCTTGGAATAGTATTAGACTTCAAGTTTAGCACACCTTCCAGATCCAATTCTGCTTCCTGAGGTTCTGTTTCGTCAATGATCTGTGAAGCAAAAACATCAGTGTTCGTGATAAATTCAAGGATATGCTTATCATCCTCAAACACCTGAAAATTAGTCACATTGTCAGGGACTGACGGGACAGGAGTTAATTCAACAGTAAACTTCTTCAATCCTGACAAAGACAGGGGCTGCAAAGTACTGGCCGCTTGCGCTAGAGAATCAGCAGTTTGATTCTTCTTCCTTGGGATCAATTGGATATTAAAAGCATCGAACCCCTCAATGAGGTCCCACACTCTATGCCTATAGTTGGTCATTCTCCTGTCGTGGCAGGCATACTGCTTTCTTACTTGTTTGACCACTAATTCTGAGTCACCAAAAACTTGTAGGACCTTGACCTTTTTCTTGAGTGCCATAAGGAGTCCGAGAATTAAAGCTTCATATTCAGCCACATTATTTGTACAATGAAATTGGAGTCTATGAGCTGCGAAGAAACTCTTACCTCTGGGACTTATCAATTCAAATCCAGCTCCAGCCCCTTGCTTGGACTTAGATCCATCAAACTTGAGAGTCCAGTACTCCGCAGCGGTGGTCTTCTTCATTTTGTCTCTTGGTTTATCAGTAATAGAGGTTTTCACAGCCACAACAGGTTTCTGATTCTCAGACTTTGCCTGCAGACTCTGTTCATCTGTACCAACTTCCTGAGATGGATTTATGCTTTTGTACACTTCTTTCACTGCTGTCTGACACAAGCAACATTCCAATTCTGAGTGAGAAGCATTGTGAACCCTGCACCAATTCGGCAAGAGTAACTCCTTAAAACTTGTCCTCCTTCCCAAGTGAGTTTGATTTTCTACGCATTGCTTAATGAAATCCTGGAAATTGTCCAGTAAGCTGATCTGTCTATCCTCAGATTCTTCTTCTTCCTCAACTGATTCTGTTAGGGCTTCAACAAGACTGGACCCTGTTTCAGCGTCCACTGGCATCGTATGCAACATCAGCACCTCTTCTACATCTAATTCTTCATATGGGGCGGTCAGCAAGTAGTTTCCCATTCCAGCTTCTGATATGAGAACCTCGGTCGAAGTCTTTTGGTATTCTGTTATCATGTACTTCATTCTAGGCTCCCTCTCAATCCTTATCTGATTGGGCACTCCCTTCCAGGGAAGCCACATGTGAGAGTGGTCGGTGGACACATATCCATTCAGGGCCCTGGTGAAATCTCTTCCTAAAATTAAACCGTATGCATCAGGAATATCAGCCACCTGAATGTTAATAACCTGTTGAATTCTCAGATCAGAAGCTATCTGCATCTGGATCATGTTGAGTTCTCCTACCACACTCACCTCAGTTCTATCCAACTGAGTGACCTTCTTCTGGGAATCGGCAGGTGTAATTCCTAGAGCCCTACAAACTCCTAGAGGCATCACGTTGGTGGAAGACCAGAATCTAACAAGCAATTGTGAAGGTTCTTACCAAAGATTCAGACTGAAATCAGAAAGGGTGGAGTTTCTGTCTTTCCTTGAAACAAGGTGGGTTGAGTATCCACCTGGGCCACTTGAGTCCTATCCTTTTCTTTTCCCTTATCTCCAGGTGGTGGGTTGATCCGATTTTGGGTCTGATTTTGTGTGTTTATAGACTGAAAACTGGAAGTCTGGCCGACATATCCACTAGAAGACTTATCCAATAACTTCAAATTTGCATCATAGGTACCTAAGACAGCCTTCCTAATTGCAGGAAATCTTAATAACTCAAATGCAGAAAGATTTACCTTTAATTTCTTGAATTCCTCTGCAACGTATGAAGCCATCTGCTCCTCACTCATATCAGTAAAGACTTCCTTAGGTGGTTCCTCCAACTTGTCCTTGCCGGCTTGAACAATCTTTTCCTTTTGTGGTTCAGCCTGAGCTTGTCTGTCTTTCGAAAGGTACTGCTTGGAGACATGTGGATAAGATGGATTGTTGCTGGCATTAGGATCCGGAGGGGTACTGAAGTTGTTGGGAGGAATGGAGGTGGTGAACGGTCCTCCAGGCTGTGGGCGTCTATGAGGCATATCCCTCAGTCCCTGTCTCTGAAACATCTGTACTTCTTCAATATGAACTTCCTCCTGATCGAGGGGGCCATTATCATTTATTTCTTCGTTGAATAGCCGAGCAACCTCATCTCCATTACAAATCTGGTCTGTTTCATCCTCATGGGAATCGGGTTCTTCTGGTACATTTTCTTGGCTGGCTGGAAAAGGAGCATGATTCAATACCAACACAGGAGAATCATAGGAGTTAGAGGGAACAATCTCTTATGCATTCACATTGTTCTCTACCTCATA